>JAXIVD010001344.1:0-22500 GCA_036785275.1 Cancer borealis | reverse complement strand
TGGAATTTTTTTGTGTTGACAAATTTATTTCAAGCTAGATTACTTAATTATCCCCCCAAAATGTGAAGCAATATGTGATGATACGTGGATAATGGAGATATGTATCACCACTGAATTGATCCTTGATAAGCAATGTCATAACAATTTATACATCCTATTTAAGTGCATAACTTATTCCCAAAAGTATGAGACATTCTCCTGGTAATGTTTACATCCCGTTCCACCTCTGTATTTCAACACTTAGAGGGAGCTCCTGGAAATATGTGACGTTCTTTTTCTTTCATACAATTATAGACTCGATACACTTGTGCTAGTTTGGTGTTTTGAATTCATATAGTGAATCAAAATCCTGAAATATGGGTCACTTGAATCCATGTGTCCTCAGAAGTCTTGAATGCAATCATACATCATATACATCTATTAAATTGCAGATCTGCAGATGAATATGAATCCACATGTTCATATACAAAAATCCTTATACAATACCTTATTGAGAGAACTTACTCATTGAATTGATTATGGCCATCCTTGAGTACGTGGCTATTGAAGATTCAGTGTTAGGTGGTTTGAAGAGTGTTGGAAAAATTTATCATGTCTACTTGACAATTTGTTTTAGATTTCCCTTTTCTGTCCGAGGTACTTTTGTTAAGAGAAAAAAACTTATCAATTTATTTCCAGTTCACCTTTCTTTTAATTTTGATCACTCCTTTCCTACACTTCCCATTCGTTCCTCTTTCCCTTCCCTTGCTGTTAAGTGATCCTGTAAGTAAGTGTCTCTGATAATAATTACCACCATTACTGGATACTGCTTTCTTCTTTTAAAGTGTCTTGGCTGATGTAAGTGTTAGCACTCTTTACTACCCCATCTCTCTCTCTCTCTCTCTCTCTCTCTCTCTCTCTCTCTCTCTCTCTCTCTCTCTCTCTCTCTCTCTCTCTCTCTCTCTCTCTCTCTCTCTCTCTCTCTCTCTCTCTCTCTCTCTCTCTTTCCCATATAATCAGAAGTTAAAAGTCTTATGCCTACCTGAAGGCTAACAGTACTACAGTGTCTGCACTGGGGCTTAAAAGAATGAAAAAAAATGCTCTTGTTGCTGCTGTTTTACTCTAGTTCTGTCATGCTACTTTTATCTGTCATTCTCTCCCTCCTTTCATCTTCCTTCAGTCTTGCCTTTTTCTTATTTTCTATCCTTGGCCCACCTTCTGTTTTATGCTTATTTATGTTGATCATCTGTCACTGTTCAGTGTTAACCACCTTCACATGGCATCATCCCCTCCTTCCCTCCCTCCTTCCCTCCTCCCTCTCTCCCTCCTTCCCTTCCTTCACACCTCTCATTCTCCAAAGAAAATTTCCACTTTTTTTTCAGAAGTGTCATACTTCGTTCCTAATATATTTTTACCTTCTTTCTATAACCTTCATCCCTTTACCCCATTCATAAAGAGGTACACTGCCACCTCCCCTCATCCTCTTCCTCTCTATCCATCCCTTCCCCTCATAATTCCAAGCATTAATACTACTATACAAATGTCAGAGTTTGCCACACTCTCCCTATTTCTGCCTGCTTCTCTCACCCCCTTTCTCTGCCTGTGTTCTTTACTTTCACTCACTGCTACAGAGTTGTTGTTCTCTCTTCTAGACATATCAAGTGTGTTGAGGGCAATGTTCAATAAATCGGCACAGGCCGCGAAAAGTGATTCGATATCCCAGACTGCAAATTCTGACAGTGGGGAATCGAAGAGTCCAAAAGGTATCAATATTTTTTTCCTTGCCTGACTCTAATGGTCCCATTTATCTATTTTATTGCTACACTTAGAAATATATTATTATTATTATTATTATTATTATTATTATTATTATTATTATTATTATTATTATTATTATTATTATTGTTATTATTATGATTATTATTATTTTTATTATTATTATTATTATTATAATTATTATTATTTTTATTATTATTATATACCTTAGAGATGATTATTTCATGTATAATACACTTGACTTTGTGCTCCCCCCTCTTAGTGCTCATGATACGTACATATCTTTAGATTATTATTATTATTATTATTATACATTACTATATCTATTATTTTTATTATTATTGCCATTGCTATTATTATTATTATTATTATTATTATTATTATTATTATTATTATTATTGATTTTTTAATAACTTAGATGACAGCTGTGAGTCATGACAGAGAGAAAGTGCTTCATATACTGAAGAAAAGATAGTTGTTTTTTGCCTGTAATTCAGAAAAAAAGAGAAGAGCTTGTCAAGAATGCCTGCCTGTTATCATACTAACTCTCTCTTCCTGCTGTCTTGTAAAATCTTAAAAAAGAAAAACAAGTCTCTGCACAAATCACTTAACACCTCTTACGTGACATACCATCTCAGCTGTATTTGATGTCTCTGCTATGGCTCTCAGTTTTCTACATTCCAGCTTTTGAAGAAAACCCTCATTCCTTTATCCCCCTCTTTGCTGCCTGTTCCTTTCCCCTTCCTCCCCCTCTTCCCTTATTCATCCCTCTTCCTCCTCCAGCATCTCCCTATCCTCCTTTTCCTTCCTTTGTCTCCTCCCTTCCATCCTTATTGCTCCTTCCCCCGTCCTTCCCATACTTGCTTGCTCCTAAAGAGAAAAAAGATCTTGGTTTGCAGTTGTTTCATTAAAAAAAGACAAGAGAGCACCCTCACCACCACCATCACCATCACCTCTAATCATTACCATTTCCAGAGAGGGTCTTTACGTCTGTCAAATACTTTGCAACACGTACGTCAAGTTATGAAAACTGGCAAGGTTGTTTACCAGTGAAACACACACACATCTTGCCATGCTGGCTGTGATTAGGGTGCCCTTTGGTTGTATTCTGCCTGTTTTCTTACGCTCTCCTTCCTTCCAGTTTAATGTTTGCATGCACTTGTCTTGTTTTATCTCTGAGGATTATCACCTCCAGTATGACCCCACCCTCCTCCTCGTCCTCCTCGTCCTCCTCCTCCTCCTCCTCCTCCTCCTCCTCTTCCATTTGTAGTGTTCTTTGCAATGACCTTCAAGTGACTGGGACACCTTTATGTCCATGATCATCATATGTAAACGAAATATTTTTGTCAATACCTTCTACAAACATGCATTTTAAGATGCATTGTAATCTTTATGGTGCAGCAATCATTCTGCATAATTTTCATATGTGGAAATTATATTTTGGAAGGAATCTCATCAGCATAAGTCAACTTTTGCAGCATATCAGGGATTTCAAATTTATTTATTTGACTTAGTGCATTGTTGATTTAAGTATGATACCTGGCAACATGCTTTTTGTGCCTCACAATACATCCCAGTCACTGGCTGGATTCACTATCCCGACCTCCTTTTTCTCTGCTTCTAATGTGCATTTTCGAGCAATTGTAATGGTATGTGTGTTCTGCCATGATTCCTGTGGTACTTCCACTGGCTTGTGGCTTGAGTAATGCCATCTTACTCTTCTCTGTTTTTTGGACATAAGTGACTTAAGAATGCAATATTGCTTTGTCATGTGGCCAGTTTTGATCCCCAATGCCTTGTATAAATTCCTTTACATGTATAAACTATCACAAACCCACCCAGAAGATAGTTTACAAATTATTCAAATGAGAATGCCCCAGATTTATTAACAGCCATTATTCCCTACATGGTCACCAACACTTCTCCTTTGAATGTTTAGGGGAAGGCTCAACACTTGAGGGTAAGGCTCCAAGGCTCTCTTTAGGCTTGCTTTCACCATATGCATGGGTCGTCTTCGGCCCTCATTATCTCACCATACCTTCCTTACACACAACACACACGCACACGCACACGCACGCACACACACACACGCACACGCACACGCACACACACACACACACACACACACACACACACACACACACACACACACACACACACACACACACACACACACACACACACACACACACACACACACTACTCTTCACTTCACTTCACTTGTAGTGTAGTTCAGTAATCATAGTGGACAGTAGTGTCTACCAGGTTTATGGAAGGTAGTGAGGCAGCTAAGTTCTGGTTGACGACTAGAAAGTCAACAGCATGAGGAAACAGAAGCTGGTTTGCCTGTGGTTAGAGGGAAGATGAATCTGCAACTCTTTCTCACTAATTTACGCAAGGAAGTCTAATTCTTAAAAAAAAACTGCATCATGATGAGCAGTTGAAATGGGAGAAAGAGGAAAAATGTTTTGCAAATCATCTCTTCACAGAACAAAATTGTCCTATGATTACGTATTCAGTTTTTAGTTTACTTATTGAATTACATCTATTTCTATTTGGTATATATAAATACTTTCTTTGAGAGGTTGCTTGTTTTGATATGCCTCTGTTGGGCTGTGCAGATCAGCCTGTATGAAAGCTTGTGTTATGCAGTAACACAATTCAGACACCACTAATATTCCCAAGACCCCATGAAGAGCTGTTTGTGCCGGCCAGACAGTAGACTGCCCCATTCACCACCGCACAGCCAAAGTTCAATGCCCTCCTGCCCAACACAGCACAGTATGTCAAGAACTCAGCCTGTAGTTTTGTCACACTTACCTGGATGTAGTTGTAGGCTTTGTATGTAAGTCAATTCACCTAAAGAGGTAAATATAAAGGTTAGTGGTTGTTTTGGCTTATAAACAGAGCACTTCGTAGTGAGTTAGTTTTTCCTTGTTCATATGGATCATCGTACATTTGTGAGATTCTTATATATACTACTCATATTTATGGTGTTGTTTTTTGCCTCATTGGTAAATTTATAGAATTCGGCTCTCTAGTTTTCTGTGGTAATTAAGCAGTTTTCTTGAAGTAACAAATACTTTTTAATTAACAAAACAAGTAAGATATGAAAACTTAATAATAAAAGTGATGATAGTATAAGAGAACCCTTCAGTGGAATTTCAATTGCAATAGGAAGAAAACCATAAAAAGAAAGAAATTAATGGAACAATAGACAAAGAAGATAAAAAATGTAACTCGTATGCATTATCCTGCTTTTTTTTTTTTTTTTTTTTTTTTTTTTTTGTGTGTGTGTGTGTGTGTGTGTGTAATTTACCACAGTCTGGTTGATCACGTGCTGGACTTGTGATCGTAAACCGTTACCCTCCCCGAAAGAGCTCAAAACTCATAGAAATGGATCTATGGGTAAGGTTGAGACTTCTCACACATTACATGCACCCATCCTCTTGCTCAAGGGGGACAGTAACCGCTCCCTGACAGTGAAAAATCTTTAGTGACCTGAGCAAGGTTTGCAGCATTGCTGGATGACAGTTGGGTGTCGTTACTACTGAATCATGGGAGCGGTGTGTGTGTGTGTGTGTGTGTGTGTGTGTGTGTGTGTATGTATGTATGTGTATGTGTGAATCCATCATGTACAGACGGATTGTTTTCATGGTACTATTTCGGTCATAACTTAAATAATGGAATATGTGAAGCATATTTGGAGAAATGTTAAAACTTGCCTGCTATTAATGGATTAGATATGGAGTCATGATGTTAATTTGTTTCTGGATTGAAACGAGAAAGATTAATATTTCAATATGTATTTTTTTTTTTTTTTTGTGAAGTTTTGTTAGAACATTGATAAGATTTTCTATATAAACAGACATCATTTTTTTTACTGCTTATCATCACATCATTGCTGAAAATTACATTACATTATGGAAAAAAACTGGAGGTATCCTCAGTGTTGTTATACTGAGGATGTATTCTTAGGAGATGTCTATGTGGTGACTTAAAAATAATGCCACTTGAACATAAAGATAAAGCAAAGTCAAGATTCCAGTAGTTTTTATGTGGTTTTAAGCCTCCTGCTGTCCACACAACTCCATACAATGTGTGCAGACCAAAGAGCTGACTCCATGCTCATGACTCAATTAACAGAGAGGTTTGAGCATGTTGAGCATGTGCCTGGGCTTGCCTCTGCCTTGAGACTTGTGCATGAGGGAGCATGTCAGAGGCCAGGACCATCCTCTCCTATGCCATGCGCTTGAGTTGGATGATGATGCCATGATGCTTTTTTTTTTTCTCGTTATAGTAGATTAGTTTTTGCTTCATCTATCTTTCTTTAGTTTTGATACTAGGGAATGACATACTACTTTAACAATTCACATTTAGGAGGGTGGCATGACTCCATGCAAGGGAAGGGTACAGGCAGGGCAGGTGTTGAATGTTTTCATACAATAAAAAACAGCAAATAAATATTTTTTTTCATGAACTACAGCACACACCAAAGGTAGGCACATGTTGAAGATAGTGTCAGGTATTGTGATTCTTTTGTCCTCTTTCAGAAATTTTTATTTTGGGGATTTGAGAACTTAATTTCCATAGTAAGATACATCCCATTAATATGAATATTTTCGAAGTTAGAATAGAATTATGTGATACAGAGAAAATAATAACAAAAATTTGATGTCTTTCAAACTTTTTTTTTCACTGAATTTGTGAAAAGTGAAAAAGGTATAAAACTAATAATTGGCTGTACACAATTCTAACAACTTTCGCAATATTATCTTTGATATATAATCTCCTATATATAATTAAAACAAAATACTGGAACTATAAAATCAATAATTTGTTGAGAATCTGTTTGCAATTGAAAATTGCAACTTTCTTGCAACACAATTATTTATTATATTTTACTTATGATACTCCAGCAATTGAGTGACAAATACAAGATGATTAAATAGTTAAAGTATAAGAATATTTTAAGCCATAGAATATTTGGTGAATTAGAAAATAAGATCACCGTTTAAAGATGTACTCAAACCTTAATTCAGTTGACTTAAGTTCTTATGTTTTGTTTGGGTCAGTGTGTTCTAATATGTATACATTTGGATGCATAGTTTTCACAAGTGTGTACTTATGACTTAAAAGATACCAGGAAACCTGCACTTCCTTGCCTACATCCTTCCCTTGTTGAAATGCCCCTTCCATACTTAATGATCTAGGAAATCATGCATAGGTGAGTTGATTCTCAGCTGTCTACATTGACATTTTAGATGTAGCAGTCAACTCAAATGTGATTTACATTTATCTAAGGGTTTTATTAGGAAATTATAAGAGTATTCCAGTAAATAATTTGATAAAATTTCTTGTTTTATCAAAATATTTGTATTGTTAAAATTTGCTTTTTAATTGATGATATCAGCATTTCCATTGGTAATATAACTTATCCCATAAAATTCAAAATTCCACACTTTTTATACTTTATAAATTTGAACATGTTAGAATGACATTAAACTTTGCCACATGCCTAAAATATTCAATTATATTATGTCATATTATGGTAAGTAAATATTAGTCATGTTACTTGTTTTCTTTAGATTGTAAAGCATTGAATCACCAACAGAACCATGTTATGAAGAATGCTTTTCAAATAAAAGCTATTTTCCAGAAGCTTAAGTCTTATGTGGTTAGATTTTTCATTGTGATAATTTTGTGTGAACTTTCAAGAACTGACTTCATTGAGGGATGTGGACTTTGGTAAACTTTCACTGTGCTGCAAGTGTTGTGAAGACAGCCAGAACCTAATTGAACTCCTTAAGTTGAAATCAATAAAACATCTTGATTTGCAGCATTTTAAACCTGAGGTGATATTTCTTCAAAGAAACCTACCTGAACCCAATATTTACATTTTCAGAATAAGCAAATCATAATTCATTATTAATTTTGATACACCAAAACTTAAGTTGCAGGAAGGTTCTCAGTATTCAACTGTTTTTGCATGCACTCGCACACAGACAAAATTAAAGGAAAGACAACATATATAGATAAGGAGGCAGGACCACACGAGTGTAGTTGAGGCTCTGTATACTATGACTAGGTAAATACACACCCACACACACACCACAAACACACACACAGCAGGCTGGTCCAGGGGAGCATGCAGTCAAACCATAGGAAAGACATAATTAAAGGAGGGTGAGATGAGGGTGAGGCAGTGACATCCTTACAGGTTGGAAGCCTCTGCTGTGCCAGATCGAGGAGTGTGATGGTGATGGCACAAGTGAAGCTGTCAAGGTGTGCCTAGACCATGCTGTGTGCCTCAGTGCCTGCCCAGACAACCCACCACCTCTCTACCTTTGCATAGAATGTGCTGAGGATATCAAGCGTGAGCATAGCACAGTGGAGTTCTTTGATATTCTCATGCCAATGCCACAGGTTTCTGCCACTTGTGAAAACAAGGTAAATTTCTCCCATATGTTGCATGATACATTTTGTTAACATTTCTGTTATAAAGAATTTCTTGGATATTTTCATGCTATTCATTTCCAAAAGAATATATACATTATAAAGCCATTATAGAGCTATTATGGTTCATTATTACTATCATTACTTTTGTTTTACCTTAGCTTTTTACCATCTACTGATATTCTACTAGCCATTGATCTTAATTCTGCAATCTATTATGTTTTACCAATCATCAAAATACTGTAATATTAATTATCCCCTTTATCTGAGATTATTAGTCAATCATCTTGGCATTACCCACAATTCTCTTCTTACAACTTCCCATTACAGAATTGTCGTTCTACTGAGAAGAATGCAGTTGCCACCTGCTTTAGTATGGAGTGTGCAAGCTACAACACTAACCGTCCCATCCGCTACTGCTCACAATGTAATAACATCCGTCACAACAATCGTCGTGGGACTGATCACATTGTGCACACCACTATTGGTTCGCCTTGGGCTATGGATCCACAGATGCAAAATTTCACCATTGAGGCCATTGTCAGGTGAGCTATCCATCTTTATCTTTCCTCTGTTCTTTCTATACACATGTGCTTTCTTCCATCCTCTTATAGCCCATTAGATATTCTGCATTCCATGCCACCAGGCTAACAATTCTGAAGCAATGTTTACTGAACTGAGTTGTCAAACTTAGTATGTATAAATCTTTCTCGGGACAGACTCCTTATAAAGATGCATTCTTTTGCTACTTTTTCAGTTACATTTTCCTTAGAAACATCCATCTCAGTCTACTATAGTACAGTATATTCATCCAGACCTGAACTGAGTAAACTGCGTGATCCTGCGTGAATTTGTAAGCAGACTACTGATGTGCTACTGCCTGATTACCCACTGTTATTGCTGTTTTGCTATTACGTACAGTGTTTAATGGTTATTCAAGATTTTCTGTGTAATAATAATCACAAAATATGATTTATTGCTATTATTGTGAAAGTAATGTAAAATTTTGTCAAAAGATAATGGAGTTGCGAACATGAGACAGTATTATATGAGTGGTCAGTTTATGGACTCTTGTAGGCTCATGCAGCTTGTTTGGTAGAGGTCTGCATGAACAGATTATAATCTCTTCATCATTTGTATCTCAACTCTTCCTTCCATTGTACACTTTGTCTTTAGTTGTCACTCATTGCTATTAACTTTTGTCTTTGGTTTCCATTAATGTGTAAGGTATTTTTTTCCATAGTCTACTCAATGAAGCCCAGCCGTTTGGAGACAAGACAAAGAGTAAAGACCAGGAGCGCCTTAACAGAGCTGGACTTCTTGATGACCTGGACAAGGTGGGTAAAATAATGGTGCTACCTTGGCCTTTGTTTCTATTACCTATGTGGACTTGCTGTACCCTAACTTCTCTAGATGTCTAGCTCTTACTCTACTATCCATGTTTTTATTAACTTATTCTTAAGCTTTGATTGTTTATATTTCTTAATGTTGATTTCAGTGACTTTTTTATGCTTGTATAGATTTATGTAATGGGAAAACATGTAAAAAATTATTTAGCAAAGTGAAATATTTTTGAAACACACCTTATAGATTGGATTGCATATGTGCATAACATGACGAATAGCAATGTCAGTGGTGTGAGTGGTTTGTGGCCACCACTATTTTTGATGAATGTTTTTACCTTGGTAATGGTTTCTATATTATCACACCACACAAACAATACTTGTACAATCGGTAGGCTACTCATATGCAAGTGAGTAAGAGTTGGTACATTTTTCACCTCACTGTTGATATGTGTATTCTATATCAGACATATCTGATACTATTCTACTGTTACTAAATTCAAATAACTTGGCGTAAATATATATGTATGTATGTATATATATATATATATATATATATATATATATATATATATATATATATATATGTATGTATGTATGTATATATATATATATATATATATATATATATATATATATATATATATATATATGTATATATATATATATATATATATATATATATATATATATATATATATATATATATATATATATATATATATATATGTATATATATGTATATATATATATATATATATATATATATATATATATATATATATACATATATATAATATATATATATATTATATGTATGTATACATATATGTATATATATATATATATATATATATATATATATATATATATGTAATATATATATATATATATATATATATATATATATATATATATATATATATATATATATATATATATATATATATATATAGTATATATCAGAGGTGGGCGCGATTCAAAAAAATTGAAGTCCGATTAGCGATTACCGATTCGCCAGCTCGTCAAGTCCGATTCGATTATCCGATTCGGTTGCCAAAATATCTAAGTCCGATTAGCGATTATCCGATTATCGGATTTCGATTAAAGTTTTTAAAAGCGATTCGATATTTTTAAAAGCGATTCAATGTTTTTAAAGCTATTTTCAATGTTTCTAAAGGGAATTTAATGCTTTTTTGCCCTAGCAGCAGCAGCAGCACTTCCTCTCACGACGACTGGCTTTAAACTGGTGCGGCGCATCACTTAACCGATGAGACGCGTACGAAAAACCAGAACTAAACACGTATTATACCAACTTTATACTTGTAAAATATAACCTTTTTATTATAATTTATATGATTTAATAATTAATCATGATATTTTGCGCATTATATTATAGAGAAAATATTAAAGTGTGAATAGAATAAAGCGAAAAAATATTTACTTGAGAAAAATATAGAAAAATTTATTAAGAAACTGCTATTGCGAAAATATAAAGACGACGTCGACCTGGATTAATCGCAAATCCCTTTAAATTTTCGGCAGTCCGATTGCGATTATCCGATTCGTTTGGCGGGGGTTAGTCTGATTCGATTATCCGATTCGAAAATGCGAGTCCGATTAATCGGATAATCGGTAATCGGACTTCCGAATCCGATTGCCCACCTCTGGTATATATATATATATATATATATATATATATATATATATATATATATATATATATATATATATATATATATATATATTTAAAAGTACATATAGTTTATCATGGTTAAGTATGGTTGATTAAGGCATAATATGGTTTAAAAATGGGCGATGGGCAACACAGGCCTTCATAAATTGCTGTCATAAAACTAATACAATAGGATTTTACATCCTGGCAAATTAATAAAGAAGAAAGTTTTCCTGTTTTTTGTGTGGAGAATTGGAAATTTTCCTGATACGTTTAAGGTAATACAACTGAAGAATGATTCTTTTGTCATGTAATGTATCCTCTTTTTTTTATATTTATTCATTGTGATACTCAATATGTTGTATGTCTGCTTACTTCTGTGGAACAGGGAGATGGCCCAAGTGCTGAGGAAGCACGTCTGCTGAGTCGATATGGTGTGTGGTTGATTGTGAGCTTATGTGCTCCTACCTCTGACACACCTCCAGAGGTGTTGGGCCGCCTCTTAGCTGCTCTTTGCCACTGGTACAATGCTACACAGTATTTGCCTGATGGTAAGTAAGCCTTTCCTCTAACATACTGCTTTTTCTTTCATACATAAATATTTTTTTTACTAATGATCTCTTTTTTCTCTTTCTTCTCCATCTGTACAGACCAGCAACGCACCTCTCTTGAACGACTCAAGTCAGAATACCTTCATAACTGGCTGCAGGATATGTGCAAGACCCACATTGAAGTATTTGTCGGCTGCCTCATGCCTCACCCAGTGGAGCATGCCAGGGTTGGAGGCCACTGGTATGTAAAATGCAGTTACAGTATACAGTACACACACACACACACACACACACACACATACACACACACACACACATACACACACACACACAAACACACACACACACACACACACACACACACACACACACACACACACACACACACACACACACACACACACACACACAGTAAAGAGAACTGTGAGCATTTACAAAAAAATCTAGATAAGATTCACAAATGGAGTAAATTTTGGCCCACCCGCCAGTACCCGCTCGGTGCTGGCTGGGTAGCCTAACATGTCGTACCGGTATGCAAGTACCAACATCATACAAATGACAAAAAAGGTGAAGTGCTGGACATAGGCTGTAGTAGAATGAAACAAAAATGGGAAATTAATGGATAAACAAAACAATTGTTGAAAAAGATTTGGAAGTATGGATTACAGATAATTTGTCACCAGAGAAACATTAATAAAATCACAAGAGATACATATCAGCTGCCGAGAAATATAAGAATGGCTTTCAAATATCTGGTGTTTATTGCTCACACAACTTACTCATCCAACTTATTCAAAGTGTTTGATATTTTTCTTGGGAAGCAAAAATTTTTTCCTTTGTTCTTCCATTATCCTTATGTAGAAGGTCATGCATGTTCACATTTTATTATCCCCATACTACCTTGAATATCATAATTCCGCTTTTCTCCCTTCCTCACATACATGTATATGCACAAAAGTGCATATGAATTGCATATTCCAGTGTAAGTAATTACTTATTGAGAGAGCCAGAAGTCTGTGGCCATAATCTCATAACATATGTTAATTCAAGAAGACTCAATATATACCAATATTTATAAAAAAGATTTGCAATATGAAATTCCAATAGTTGTAGTTAAGAATTAGACTTAACACTCTCTGATTTCATAGGGATGCACTGGCTACTCGCACAGACCACATTAAAGAAGGCTTCAACAGGCTTTTCTGCTTGGTGACACACGAGTTAGTGTCACTTCAGGTGTGGGACCGTGTGATGCCACACTGGATGGAGGCTATTCACAATGAGATTCCAGAAGAGGAACGGGATGAACTCAAAATCACTCTAAAGTATGGCAATGTGATTTATGTTTGTTGATATACTGTGGTATAGACATTACATTCTCATCTTTATCATCAGGTATCTCATAGTTCATAAATGTGTTACTGCAAATACCACATTAGGTCCATCTATGCATTTTCAGCAAACTCTTGGACTCAGACATGAGTCCATTAGGGTTTGATGCATCCCAGATGTATCAGTTCATCACTTTGCGCTTCACCAAGACCTCAGCCAGTGTACAGGAGCAGACTCTTTCATGGCTGCAGGTGAGGCTCAGTGATGGTTTATCTTGGTTAGGTAAGGTTATTTGATAAAACTATTATGGCTTGACTAGACTAGGCTGAGTTAAATGGTCTCAAGGTGGTGTAGATTAGGTTTTAATGTTGGGTTGACTCAGGTTGAATTATGATAGATTATCTTGGATAAGGAGGCCTGAGTCAGGTGAAAGGGAAGTAGATTGGGTGGCATCAGAAAATACAATTAGAGTAGAAATTACTGTGGATATTGTGAAGCTTGGTTTGGTTTTAAGATAAGATAAGATTAGAAACCATATGTTCTTTATATTCTCAATCATAATTAATCATGCATCATTTTTAGATTTTGTCATCTCTGAACATTGTGGTGTCAATGGACCTCCTGCTAGGGATGTTTAGTGAAGGGGTGTCATCCCTGTGCATCACATCACCCCCATCCAGAAAGACCAGCTCATCTACCCGGCCAGATTCTACTGTCTTGGGTATGTCATGGTTGAGTGAGTGCTAGGTTCATCCCTTTATCATTTCATCCAGGTCAGTGTTTTACCTGCCACATGAACACTGATATTTCTACGTCAGTGTTCATATGCATGTGCTTTTTCATGCACTTCTTTGCCTCTGCATTCAACTAGACTAGCACTACTTTTCCTTGCTATCACCTCATTTAACAGACTTTTGCTGAGACATCCTCCACCACAGTATTACTTTGGGGAGACGGTGGCCTAGTAGTTAGCGTGTGGGCATGATGACCTCAGAGTCCTGAGTTTGAGTCCTGGCACAGGCTGGCCACTTTTCTCTGCAAAAACCGCCAAGTGGCCGAAGGTTACCCACATGCTGCCATCAACACTATCCTTGACTGGGACTGCAATGCAACATGGAGCTTCTGCAGGCAGCAGGAGCCTCTCAACAAGAAACGAGGTGTCACTTAAAAAATCTAGCCTGCGCTAATAACGGGCGGAGGCCGACCATCCAAGCTTCCAACAAACCTACTGGCGCCATAAGATCAAGATATAAAAGAAATAATCAAATTAAAAATTATACCTCCTTTCAATCCTCAACAGAACCAGTTGTGGAGGACGACCTTGGAAGCAGTTCTGGACTCTCTGAGGATGACCGGCCTCCCTCAGATCATCCTGAAGACCACTACTCCAACCCTCAACTAATCCTCACCTGCTTTGTCCTCATGCTGGATGTCCTTTTCAAGCAGGTATAAGCGGGACAACAGAGTGTAATTTATGTAGGAGACTGATCATTGTACATTTGTGTCATGTACAGTTGGTTTCCAACTCCGCGGTACTCTTCCTAACCAAAATTTTGAAGGAAGAGTACCGCAGAGTTGGAAGCCAACCTTACATGAATTCTCTAATGTAAATAGATATAGGGAGGTCAGATGCTTTGTATTTTTAAAAAGATTGTATGGGTTTAAGTTGGAAAGCATACCCCTCATGACTTATATTACTTGTATGTGTCTTACTGACCAACCCTAGAAGGATGGATGATTTGGTGCATTGGATAAGCATTGGCAGTCCCAAACAGAATTCTTATTTAGGATGGTGAGTACAGTTTTACTCACTACATTCATGATGTACGGTAGAATTGACAGATTATACAATTTTAGCCATGAATGGGAAATGGAATATAATGCTAAGATATTTAAAGTTCTGGATCTTTGTAAAAATACCATGAGACCAATCTGAAAATATTAAATGGGAAGGGATTCAATCAACAAAACAGAAGAGGAAGAAGACTTGGGTGTCATAATCCCAAATAACTTATCCTCTGAGAAACATAGACAAGAATACTTAAGAGATTTTCAGCCTCTTAATATACATTAAGGCAGTGTTCAACTATAATTAGGAAAATATAATGAAAAAATTATTTTGCCAATAAAGTCTGGAGCATGGAGGCAAGAATTGGCCTTCCATGAGTCATTCGGGGAACTGAGTAATTTCGGAGAGTTCAAAGATGGTAGTGTAAGAATATAGTAGCTAGGGAGAAATCAACTCAAATAAATGGAAATGTTGAATGAACATCAGTAAATAAGAGTAAATTGAAGCTGGTCAGAATCCGAACAGTTGTAAAGAGTTTGATTAAGGAGGAGGAGGAGATACCAAAATGAGAGATAACAACTAGAGATGGAATTGAAAAGCTGCATGAGATCTTTCAGCTGCTCCCATTAGCAGATCAGCAGATCACCCGTCTCACTTTCACCCTGTACATTTCTTTTTTATCATATTTCCTCAATACTTTTCCTGCATTTTCATCCCTTTCCTTCCTTTTCTTCTTTACTTGACTTTCCTTCTTGGCATGAGATCACAGTCCATTTCCTTTCACATTTTCTCTCCTCAGATGGAGGTGCAGGAGTTGGAGCGCCATCAAGGTACAAAAGCACAACAGAGCCAGTCCATCATGATCCTCATTCGAAACATGCTGGCTGCTCCATGCTTGGCTCCACACACTTGTGATGGACACTTGGACTGCACCACCTGTGAACTCACCACCACCTTTTTCCAATTGTCCATGGATGTGGTTGCTTTTTTGTGTCCTCGAATGGCCATTCAAAACAATAGGGTAAGTTTGTATGACTTATACTAACTCATAGGTTAATACAAGTGGATGACTTTATATAGTTTTAGGGAATTGAGGGTGTTAGTGACTGCCGTGCAATTATTTAAGTCATTGCCTGTTGGATGTAATTCATACTACAGTATCACATACAGAAATTCTGACACAGTATTTAAACCTTGAGGGGCAAAAGAGAAATATATTATCTCAAGAGAAAGTCTAAACTGGAAATAATGCATCTTGCAATTATGCAATATATGTGGTTCTAATTTCTTATACTATTTCTTTTATGGTATTTTTGAAAATTTTTCACTCATTACAATGGCAGGCCAAACTTCACATGCATCGCTGTGTTCATTCTGTACATCTCATAGTGAAGGAGTTTGATGAGATATCAGCTTAGTGTAAAGAAAGAAAGAAAGAAAGGCAAGATCCTTATCTTAGATAAACAAAAGATAATGAAGAAACAATAGGATGTTTCCTATACAAAAAGGACTGCTTAAACCAGAAAAAAAGAAATCCTAATACGAAATATGGAAAGTTGACAGGAAATTGTTCCTTAGTATTACTTTAGTGATCTGCATGTCTGCCTGTGGATTTAGGTGATTTTTAGATTTTGTCTTAATTGACAAAAGAGAACTGAATCCAGACTCACATAAGTATGTCGTCGCAAATTAGATGAGGACACCTAGTGGTTAAACATTTAAATTTTAACGGGGTGTCAGTGTAATTATACAATTGCCAAATCCAAGATTTTACACCCCCTGAAATGTTATCTTACACCCCTGGTTGGGAACCCCTGCTCTAGATGTATATATTTCTGCTTCCTCACTCACCATCAGGAATTTCCATTGTGTGCCATCTACTATGATCAATTTTTTTTTGCAGTACTGAGAAACTTATCTGGAACTAAATGTTAAAAACAAAATAATATGTCGTAAGGAATACTGAGGATTTACTACTCAGATGTAGCAAACTGAAGACATGACCATTTCACCAGACAAGCCATAAAGGATGACTCATGACTCAAAGTTTGCCTGTCTGTGTTTACTGTCACTACAATAATAGTTCATGATGATTCCCTTCAATACATTACATGAAGATGCAAAACCTCTTCAGTGAGAGTGCTTAGAGGATAACTGAGTGAAGCAGTTAAATTTCTTTTTGTATTTGGTGAAGACAAAAAGATATTAAAGAACATTGCATACTTTGGTAGCATGGTTCTTAATAGTGTTGGGTTTCATCTGGAATTCTTCTGAAGGATTGCATGGCTGACAGATTTATAGGTTTATATAATGTCAATTGTCAGCTTTTGTATTGAAGGGCAGGGATTCAGGTGTGTGTCTTGTTTTTATGTCTACCATGGGCACTTAATAATAACCTGAAGAGACAAAGTGATGTCCTTGGTCATTAATGTATTTGCAGAATCAATGGTTATCATTGTCAAATTAGTGATTGCTGAAACTAAATTGAGGTCTTGTTGCCTGCTTGTTGATATATACCAACTCCATCTATATGGACACGTGTCATTGTGTCATGTGTACAATACTATTTCCACTGTTTTGCAGGTTGCAGATATAATTCCACCGGAAGTGGAGTCATCTCAGGCCACTAAGAGCCCTGAGCTATCCACCACACAAGACCCCCAGAGTGGCAGTTGCACTCAGTCCCCACGACCAAGCAATCTTCTGACACCTAGGGAGGGGGGACTCATTTCTGTCATGGCTAATATGCCCCAGGTAAAGACAACTGGAGTTTATGTGAATTTGATACAAGAATGAAGGAAGGGAATATGTTAGGGGTGATTATAGTTAGTATCTTTCTCTCTCTCTCTCTCTCTCTCTCTCTCTCTCTCTCTCTCTCTCTCTCTCTCTCTCTCTCTCTCTCTCTCTCTCTCTCTCTCTCTCTCTCTCTCTCTCTCTCTCTCTCTCTCTCTCTCTCTCTCTCTCTCTCTCTCTCTCTCTCTCTCTCTCTCTTCTCTCTCTCTTCTCTCTTCTCTCTCTCTTCTCTCTTCTCTCTTCTCTCTCTTCTCTCTCTCTCTCTCCTCTTTGAATTATGTAGGTTACTACTATTAGTAATGTATTGAAAGTTCAACATTAGAAGCATAACTGATACGTATACTTTTTGCAACAGATTGTGACAGCTACTGTGGAGACTGTGGGTGAACTGGACTTGGCTCCCAACATTCCCCAGGAGCATGTGATGAAGGCTGTAGCCCGTGCTGTTACTCTTACTGAAGAGGATGTAGGTAGGTGGCTCACAATCTTTACCTGTTATCTGTGCTCTCTCTCCTCTCTCTATCTTTAAAGATTTGATTTGTCTACCTATATGTTTATACTTGTCAATACTACTGTACAATACTACTATGAGAGGTGGTCCAACAAGAATAGAACTAAGAAGGAAAGCAATCATTAACTTTGGAGTGAATCAGTAAAATTAAAAGGATATATAAATTGCATTGATTTGACCATATAGTGAGTAAAGATTGGAATGTCTATATGAAATGTATTGAATAAATATAATGCTAATAGATAGTTTTAAAAAATGGATGTGTTGAGGCAGTGAGAAGACATCTAGAAATTGAATGCATTGACACAAAAGTTGCACCGTTTGTTAATAGCTTTTGAGAAAATGAGGAAGAAAGTTATGTTTTATGAAAAAGGATACAGTTTCATTTTACTGCGTAATTATTAATCTTAGAGCGAATATTCATAATGACAGTTGTAGGGTTTAATTAGGTCTATCAGATACTGCAATGATATTTCAAATATCTTTAATAACTTCAAGAAAATGAGGAGGAAAGTCATGTTCTTGGCAAAAGGATACAGTTTAATTTTACTAAGTAATTATTAGTCATAGAGCAAATATTTATAATGACAGTTGTAGAGTTTAATTCGGTCTATCAGATGCTGCAATGATATTTCCAATATCTCTCATAGCTTTCGAGAAAATTTGGAAGAAAGTCATGTTTTTGGAAAAAGGATATGGCTTGATTTTACTGTGTAAATATTAGTCTTAGAGCAAATATTCATAATGAGAGTTGTAGAGTTTAATTAGGTCTATCAGATGCTGCAATTATATTTCCAATATCTCTAATAGCTTTTGAAAAAATGAGGAAGAAAGTCATGTTATAGGAAAAAGGATACAGTTGCATTTTACTGCATAATTATTTTTCTTAGAGCAAATATTCATAATGACAGTTGTAGAGTTTAAATTAGGTCTATTAGATGCTGCAATGATATTTCAAATATCTCTAATAGCTTTCGAGAAAATGAGGAAGTCATGTTTTTGGAAAAAGGATGCGGTTTCATTTTATTGCGTAATTATTAGTTGTAGATTAAATATTCATAAAAACAGTTGTAAAGTTTAATTAGGTCTATAAGTTGCTGCAATGATATTTCAAATATATATAATTGCTTTCAAGAAAATGAGGAAGAAAGTCATGTTTTCGGAAAATGAATACAGTTTTATTTTACTGCGTAATTATTAGTCTTTGAGCAAATATTCATAATGACAGTTGTAGAGTTTAATTAGGTGTATCAGATGCTGCAATGATATTTTAAATATCTCAAATAGCTTTCGAGAAAATGAGGAAGAAAGTCATGTTTTTGTTAAAAGAATACGGTTTCATTTTACTGCGTAATTATTAGCCCTAGAACAAATATTCATAATGACAGTTGTAGAGTTTCATTAGGTCTATCAGATTCTGTAATAATATTTCCAATATCTCTAATAGCTTTCGAGAAAATGAGGAAGAAAGTCATGTTTTTGGGAAAAGGATGCATTTTTTTTACTGAGTAATTATTAGTGCTAGAGCAAATATTCACAATGACAGTTGGAAAGTTTACTTAGGTCTATAAGATGCTGCAATGATATTTTGAATATATTTTATAGTTTTTGAGAAATGAGGAAGAAAATAATGTTTTTGGAAAAAAGATACGGTTGCATTTTACTGCGTAATTATTAGTCTTAGAGCAAATATTCATAATGACGGTTGTAGAGTTTAATTAGGTGTATCAGATGCTGCAATGATATTTCCAACATCTTTAAACAGCCATCAAGTCACTAAGCCAAACTTTTGCAAACATGCAACTTGCTCATCAAAACAATGACGATGGTGATGAACATCATGAACTGTAAAATGGTAACTTTTATTAATAGAACAAACTTGACATGTTTTGTTGACTTATCTTCTTTTGTCCTCCTCTTCCTCCTCCTCCTCTTCCTCCTCCTCCTCCTCCTCCTCCTCCTCCTCCTCCTCCTCCTCAGCCCATGCCACAGCTAATGTTGCAAAGCCGAGTGTGGTGGGGGAGGATGACCAGCCTATTGACCCCACACTCCAGCCTGATCAAGACACTGCATCAGACTTTTGGGAAACTTCTCAGGGCCGCTTCAAGTTCAAGCTGGAGGAGCTTCCATCTCATCTTCAAGTAGTTCACACTCTTCTGAATGTAAGTGACATGAGTGAGTAACAGTTGAGAGAGGGCAGATCTTGCCCACCCACTCACATTTTGGCTGCTTTAGTGAGCATTCCTACATTATTTCGTTCCCCAGCCCGAAGATCACCAGTGAAGGTTGCACAGGTTTTAGCATTGGAAATCTCATACTAAACCCATTTCCAAAAGAAGAAAACACTGTCATTAGAAGATGAAAGAAAATTAAAGAACCCCAGTTTTTTAAGGGAAGACTTAGAAGATGTATACGCTGCTAGAAATTTATCTAAAAAGTATGAAGAAAAGCTATGTAGTGATGGGACAGTCAATGTTGACTAAACATCACTTGGACCTTGGTGTTCATTATGGTCTGATTGGTAAGCCGGCAGTACGTTAGGTGTATTGTCAGGGATTCAATCTAAGGCACAGCCCTCTCATGGCTACTTTCTTATTTAGATAAATTTTTCAGTGTTTCAAAAAATGACACATTACATGATTTCCTACCTAGCTCATTTGGTAACTGTTGTGCCAAGTTGTCCCACCAACAACATAAATCCCCAACAAGAGGATGATTTTTTTTCACACATTCAAATGTTTTTTCCCTTCCATTATTCTACCCACATTCCTGCTAAATACTTCAATGACATTCCTAGATTAATGACCTTTTAAAATACTTAAGGTTAGGCCTCTCCTGCTACTCAAACATAATGGGTGTTAATGGTTTCCACTTGCTGCATGTGAATGATTTGTAACCTCCCTTTTTATGCTTTTTGCCTACCACATTTTTTTTTCCTTGCTTTCTTTCCTATATTTTTTCCTCTCTTCTCTTTCCCTATTTGCCTTCCATCTCTGTTTATTTGTTTTCTGACAGATATTATATGCAGGTGCATCAAATGAACTACTAACTTGCATTCAGCTACTTTTCTTATCTCTAATGGACCACTGTACCTGCAGCGTCTGGAAGAATACGAGGATGGTGATGTACTTTACCACATTTGTGAGTGCCTCAAGTACCTGGTGCTACATGGAGAGGCACTTGCTCATGCTGCAAGTGATCATCGAGGTTTTCTTATCTGGTGTCAGGAGAATAAGTCCATCAGGATGTAAGTCCCATTTGTATGCTCATTTAGTATGGTGATTGCTTCTTATTTGATCTTAAGAGAAAGATTGTTTTTGATTATTCTTTTTTCGGTGTAAATTAGAATTAATGTAATGTTAGATGAACAATTTGAAATCTGTCTTGCTCATGTTATGATGTTTTGAAGATTTTTTTTTTTTCCCTCATTTATTGTCAGAAAACGGAAGTAGTAATAATTATAATGGACTGGAGATGGAGAAAGCATAGAACATCCACAACTTCAAAACTAAGTTGGATATATAGAGAGAGATTGGACAAAATAATTTTGGCTCAAATTCTGTATGCTGCAACTTTGTAAATATAGATACACTCAAAGATTGATTAACACTTTTCCACTCTTGCTGGATTGTGAGTGCACAACTCTCTGACATACACACATAATGTATATTCTGTGATAGTTGAATACTTCTTCCATTTCAATTCCCGTAATTTAATTTCCACTTGATATCACTTGGCTTTTACTTAATTTCCACTTCATATCACTTTAACCAAGTTTATTTCCATCACATTACTCCCATTTTCACCTTTGATCAGTATGTGGTCACTGCTGGAGGCTGAGTGGTCCCAGGTAGCAGAGGTATGTGTGGCACTGCTGCTCCACTTCATTACCCTTCCCTGTGGTGCTGACATATTCTGGAAGCTATGTGAGAACCACTTCAACCACCAAGACTGGAAAATCCGGTTTCAGGCTGGTTAGTTGGGCTGAATAGTTGTGTCATGGAATGCGTGTTGTAACTTATTGGTTTCTGTAATTTTCATACGTGCTCTAACAATGTCAGTAAGGGTGTGGCTTTTGCAAAGCCTGTACTTGATCAACTGACATATACATTATTAATATTCTTGAATTCAGCAAATTACATTTTGATTTGGTTATTCTTGCCCATCATCCAACCAGTGGTGGGAGTCATTAGCATATTGTTGATGTACTATAGAGCTGTTTTGGATTTGAAAGAGTGGCAACTTGCTTTAAGCACGAACTCAATTATGGTGAACACAGTGATAGGGCTTCTCAG
>JAXIVD010001343.1:70349-85349 GCA_036785275.1 Cancer borealis | reverse complement strand
ATATATATATATATATATATATATATATATATATATATATACACATATATATATATATATATATATATATATATATATATATATATATATATATATACATATATATATATATATATATATATATATATATATATATATATATATATATATATATGTATATATATAATATATATATATATATATATATATATATATATATATATATATACATATATATAAATATACATATATATATATATATATATATATATATATATATATATATATATATATATATATATATATATATATATACATATATATATATATATATATATATATATATATATATATATATATATATATAATACATATAAATAAATATACATATATATATATGTATATATATATATATATATATATATATATATATATATATATATATATATATACATATATATAAATATACATTTATATACATATATATATATATATATATATATATATATATATATATATATATATATATATATATACATATATATATATATATATATATATATATATATATATATATATATATATATATATATATATATATATATATATATATATATATATATATATATATATATATATAAACAACACATGGACACGTACTGAACACGTCTAGCCAGTAGATCAGTCCAGTGCCTGTCACACGGACAGAGACTAAACGTGTAAAATCTTAAATTATCCATTTGACAGAGAAAAAGATGCACATTTTTTCTTTAAGATTTCTAACGTTATTTAAAAATACGTAGTTTGTGACAGCCCGCCATGGGCTCCCTAAGTTCTTGCCATGGGTTCCTGGTTGAGAACCACTGGTCTAAACAGAGGATCCGAGAGAGACTGACTCTAGCGTCACGGCGTGCTTGCACGGAGCTTACATCCTAGAAACACGGGAAACGTTGCTAAGCAACACAACAATAGACTAATACAAATGTCTGCCTATCACATGTGCAGAATAATAATGAAATTAAAAATAATTATTGCAAATCAACTTGTGTATGCAGTTATACATCTCTCTTATATCATACGGCATTGCAATTATTTCAAGTTTACTTGTATTGTGAAATGATACATATATATATATATATATATATATATATATATATATATATATATATATATATATATATATATATATATATATATATCAGTACAACAAGCTGCAATACATATTTCATATAATATTAGTGTGTCTAATCACATGTTACTTTGAACAAGATACAGTTTTAGGATTATCTTAATTTCATGTGGTGTCTGCTTCTTTTACCTTGGGAGATGGTTCCATAATATAAACACGTCTGCTGACATAAAACAAACTTATGTGTTCCCTCTTGATTCATAAAGGTTGCTATACTACATGATTTTATTGTCTATCATATTTGTTACTTTGGACGATACACCAAACTGATATATCAAAACTGATCAGTAGTAGTTAATCATCAGCTTGAAGGTTGGAACCGCTGTTCTCGAAATAATATCTCCTTTTTGTTAAAGTGACATCTTTGTATTTGAATATTTATATACACGTATACATATATGCGTAAGATAAGCAAGTTGTTATGAAAAAGCCCGAACAATGAAGCTAAGCATAAAATCAACTTTGCTATTACTAACAAACCTAACACAATAGAGAATGTGGCAGTATTAGATAGATTAAAGTCAAGTGACCACAGATTGGTGATATTTAAGGTAACGCTTGACTTAAGGAGAGAAAGAGAGACGATATACAGAATAAAGAAGGCAAATATCTTTACAGTCAAGAAAAAGTCAGATGAGTTTGCAATTAGAATCCAAAGCAAGTATTCACAAATAGCAAACGAGATGAATAGAAATAAAGAGCTAAAATAACAAGCTAACTAATGTAGAAAACAGCAGAAAACTTTCAACAGCCACAAAAAATTTCATAAGAAAACGTAGCAGAATGGTAATAAAAAACAAATAAGACAAAATAAGAACATGCGAATATAAGGAAGTTACATAGGGCCGGAGGCCTACACGCGGTAGTTCCTGTTACTCCAATACAATCTTATTACCTACACCCACCTCTCATCCCTATCCATAAAGCCATCTAATCGTCTTTTAAAACTCCTTATCGTCTGTGCACTAACTACTTGCTGACTGAGTCTATTCCAATCATCCACCACCCTATTTGTAAACCAATTTCTGCTTATCTCTTTTCTAATCAACATTATTCCAGTTTGAATCCGTTACTTCTTGTTCTATCCTGACCTTTCCTACAACCTCCAAATTAAAACCCTTCACCCACTTGAATACTTCAATCAGATTTCCTGTTACTCTACGTCTCTTCACTGAGTGTAATTTCAAAAGCTTCAGACTCCTCGCATAACTAAAATTACGAATCCCCTCTCATTTTGGCCATCTTTCCCTGCAGTGACTCAAAAAATCCTATATCCAATCTATAATACGGGGAGCAAAACTGGACTGCATAGTCGAGGTGAGGTCAATGCCAAACTCCTAATACAACTTCAGAATAAATTCAGTACTTCTATTTTTAATACTCCTAACATACTATTAGCCCTAGTTCTAGCCTCAAAAAATTGCTTTCTGGGAAGGAGGTCTGAACACACACACACACACACACACACACACACACACACACACACACACACACACACACACACACACACACACACACACACACACACACACACACACACACACACACACACACACACACACACACACACACACACACACACACACACACACACACACACACACGTCAGTCTGTCAACAGGTAGGTCTATCACCACTCCAAATATTTCACACACAATTATTGTCACCAATCAATTACATACCCTGCCGGAAATGTAGCGTGGTGCAAGCGCAGGAGAGTCTCCGAGCATGGTTCCCCAGCTGTACAGCAGAGCGTGAGAGAGACCACTATGCCACACCTTTCCTTTTCCTATAGAGGAGTGTTTTCGGAAGAGCCAGAAGATCACGCCCCAGCAGACAATGAGAGCTCCTGCGATGGCCCACACCCACCCTACCCATAAAAAACCCATTCAATATGATACACAACTAACTCCATTTACAAATAAAGTTTTAGTTAGAACAACATGTCTTTTTCCAATTAAGTGACAAACTCTTCAGCATATAATAGAGCAGCAAGATGTATTAGCACAAATCTGTTACATTGGTGAGCAATTCTGTAATTTCTTAAATAGAAAAGACAGCTTGGGATCTCTGGGGATGCTGTTTCATAAACTTGAACATATATAATAATGTTTCACTATTGAGACCTTTAAATTTCTTGAAAAACTTACTAAAGTAACTTTAAAAATTGTTTAATTTCTACGTCTTTATCACAACAATTTTATGTTTCCCAATGGCCTAAATATATTTGATAATCCACTACTTTAATTTCGTTTATCATTATGTCTTCATTAGACATAGTTTTTGTCGCATTATGAAAATCATACATTTTCTTTAAACTGTTAATCATCAACTTTAATGCTTTTACTTTATAATCAAGAATCTTTGATAATAATTAAGAGTTACATAATGAGTTAGACAGTATAACTATATAATTCCTTCTGAGTGTACCTCATCGGCATCCAGCATTCATGCCAAATTATAGTTTTAATCACATAATCAATGTGTTATTTAGAAATTAGTTAAGCCAAAACGGACACATTTTAACCAATATCCCAGGTTAGGTGACATCTGTCATTTTTTTTTTCATGGGAGTTGTTACTTGGTGGAGCTGCCAGTGTAGCAACACGTTTCATTTAGTGTTCTTTTCTCACTTCCGTTTTCTTATCTTTTAAATCCTATCCTACTCTCACGCATTTATGTATCTCTATCATAATAAAAAATCTAAGACTCTTTCTATTACATAAACTTCATTACATCATATTATTGTGTTTTTGTTTTGTTTATCATCTAAATGCTTTAATTCACTAGGTGTGCATTCTCATGATATACTTAAATCATATAATTTGTAAATCTCAAATTAAGTAAGTGAAAATATTATATATGTACTCAAAATTATTTCTAATAAATAATAAAGAGAGATCAATTGATTGCTTTATTGTATCCATTATGATACGTTATTTTTTTTTTAGCTTAAGCTGCGGTCACACTAGCTATTGCTAACGCTAGACTGGCTTTCGTTTCCCCTGGCCTTACAGCGATAAGACTACCAGTCTAGTCACACTCACACATAGAACCACTCGCCTTGCGGAATCAGCTGATCATAACAACAACATCACAAGCTGTTATGGAGGAAGCACTTCTCTTCTTCTTCTGTTCATGAACTTTAACCATGAGACTTATAATAGCGTCATGGGACCAATGAACTGAACTATTCATGTTTTTGACCTTTGTAGAAAGGTTTGTTTTGGTCTTCTTCTTCTTCTTTTTCTTGTGACCTCTTTCGCCGTTCCATCTATGTCATGCGAGAAGTAAATGCTATATTTGCATCAAATTAAAATTTATATCTGGGTATTTTCTTGTATTGTCGTCTATCCTATTTTACTCACTCATAAAACGTCATTGAAAAAAGAAGTGCAATATTTTTTTTCGTTGCATATATACTGAATAAACGATAGTTTCTTAGTACCTACATTTGTCTACAGCTGGCGTAGTAGCAAAACATGCCAGTGAAGACCGTTCTGACCACTAGCTCGGTGCAGCAAGAATCAGTAGCCAATACAACGTAAATGGCTGGCCAATCCAGCCATATCCCCAGACCGAGCGATATCAGAAGCTAATGTGACCACGCCTTTAAAGGACTTATTACTACTGCCTTGCAACAAGATTTATCACTGACTTTCAGAGAAGACAACATCGCGGACTTGCTTCGTTTGCATGAGTAACACCATATCCAGGATGGAAACAATAAAGCAATAATTGGTGATCCCGAAGTGACTGGTAACAGTATTGTCTGGCCTGCTGTTGTAGGTGGGACACTGATTTCAGCTCCTGCGTCGATGAGGAACTTGTTCCTGGAGAGTGGATCGTAAATCTAGAGCAGCGCTGACGAAACATGGCGAACACTATGCGCCTTTAGTGGTCATCGTTGTTGTTTAAAGATTTGTTAAAACTGCATGGTGGGTTGCACTTCAATGCGCCTTTACCAACTGTGATGCCACGAATGAGCTCTCTTAAGAGCCACCCCCTTTTTTTTGCTTTATCTTTTTGAATCCTGGCGCGCTAAAGAGTTCCCGCCGAGCCGAGGTTATAACATTTCTTAGTTAATATTTACATAACCTTAAGGTTCTTCTATTCCAAGACGATACTCCTCTCAAATATTTTTACTCACATCTCATACAAATTCTCTTTGCGTTATTTAGTTTAATAGTCACTTTCGTAGGATATAAGAGGAAATAAAAGAGTGACTAGGTAAACCCTATCTGACAATCCAACCGGGCAAAACGCCTCGGGGCGGGAGACTAGCATGACAAGTAGCGTCCCTTTAGCCTCCAGCCGTTCTGAAAGCAACATGTAGCTGATACAGTGCATTATTGCAGGTGAGATATCAAGGGTTCCTAGAATAGAAGTCCATCTAAAGTATCAGTATTATCACCCTGAAGGGAAGGTTGTCATAATATTCAAATGAAATTAGATAAAATTTGTCAGTAAGGATGTGAAATAAGGAAGTGAAATAGGGCCCCAAGCTACCCCTTAGCCTCCAGCCCGCCCTCAATAACCGCCCCAAATATGGCAGATTAACTATCCGGAAACACCTGGACTGTTACTTAACGACCATGGTGGAAGTTAAAGTTGATGAACCACCTAACACCGTAGTAGTGGTTGAGATCAAACATCAATACGTCCAAAATGGAATACCAATGGTTATGACTGTCACGAAAGATCAAACCTTGTTTATCCCCGTCATCAATAATACCAAGATAGGGTTAACCTTGCACCCTAGAACATTGTTAGTCACCTATGATCGAGTGCAGGATGAACAATTAGAAGCAGAGGACACACCCGTTACGATCTCTCGGATTAGTGAGGCCCTCGGACCTGAGAATGACTGTGTTATTAATCACCAAACACGCTGGGAAAAACTGCAGTCCATCCTAGAGTCCCGTGATTGGTCACATCTAAACCCAGAACAGAAAGACCTTTTATTTCAAATCATCCAACAACATCAAGAACTCTTTATAGTACACCCAGACGAGTTAGGTTCAATTCAAGCAGAGCCAGCTCATATTCAAGTAGACGATCCAAAACTTTGCCGTACTTCTCTATACCCGAGAAAGCAAAGGAGGCGATTCAGTCGATACTAAAGGATTTAGAGGGGAGAGGAATTATTGAAAGTTCAACTGCGGCTTGGCTATCCCCAATAGTTTTAGTTAATAAGCCAGAGGGAGACAAGAGACTCTGTTTAGATTATAGGAAGGTAAATAAACAGCTAGCTATGGATATTCATTCTCTTCCTAAGTTAGAAGAGTTAGTGCAGAATGTATCAGGAAGCGACTACTATGCCACATATGAAGGACGCATATTACCAAATCGCCTTCGAACAATCAAGCAGAGACTTAACTACTTTTAGTGATGGAATCTCGCTCTATAGGTTTAAAAGATTACCTTTTGGCTTAAGCTGTTTCCCGGCATTATTCGCTAAACAAATGAACCAAGCTCTAGCCCCGCTACCTAAAGAAAATTGGGTTAAAAGCTACCTTGATGATCTGATTGTATATGCGGCAGACTACGTTACCTTAATTGAGAGGCTTGGTAAGTTATTTAAATACAAGACAAGTCAAGTTCTTAGGACATATTGTGTCGAAGGAATGGTATCGCCCTGACCCACGTAATGTAGAAGCGGTAACCGAAATGAAACCACCTACTACTATCAAGGAAACTTGACATTTCATTGGGATGTGCTCATACTATCGCCGCCACATAGACAAATTTTCAAAGATTCTAGCCCCTCTTACCAACCTTACTTAAAAGGGCCAAGTATTTGACTGGATCAGTGAGTGCCAGGAGGATTTTGAGACTTTAAAAGTTAAATTAACCCAAGCCCCAATAGTATCTAAAGCAAAAATTAATCGAGATTTTATATTAGAAACCGATACCGGTGCTACTCATGTTGGAGCAGTGCTGATGCAATATGATGGGGAAGAACCACGAGTGATAGGATTCTTTTCAAAGAAATTGAAACATGCTGAAATAAGATACTCCACAACCGACAGGGAAGCGTTAGCTGTAGTGTTAGCCTGCCGGAACTTCCACCACTATTTGTGGGGAGTGCGCGTCCTTATCCGCACCGATCATCAACCCCTCATTTCTGTGTTCAGGAAGAGAACAAAATCGCCCCGGATGAATAGGTGGATATTAGAGATGAGGGAGTTTCATTATAAAATAGAGTACACAGCCGGATCTAAGAACGTGGTGGCAGATCAACTGAGTCGTCCAGTTAAGGTAGTCAGAAGGGTAGGGCAAGATACTTTTCTTGGGATGACCAAAGATGAGTTTATACAAGCCCAAGTAGATGAACCCCGGTGGAGAGAAACGAAAGAATATTTAGAAGGAGGACAAGTGCCACGACATAAATATCCCCCAGTCATCTTAAATCAGTTAATTGTGGAAGATGGAGTCCCTTACTATTCCAAACAGAAGAAAAATAACACCTTGCTTTATTTGTTGGTGGCGCCCACGGTGATGAAAAAGAAAATCCTTACTATTATTCCTGAGAAAGAATCAAGGCACTTAGGTCAACTAAAGTCAATAATAAAGGCAGAAGAATATTTTTATTGGCCAAATTTAAAGGCAGATGTAAAGAAATTTGTAAAAGAATGTCTAACCTGTCAACAAACTAAGTCAGCATCCGCTTTGCAAAGGCAGTGGCGAGAATAGCCTCCTGTATACCAGCCTTTGGATAAAATCAGTATAGACATAACTGAAATGACTCCTGCTCGAGGAAGTCATAGGTACGTACTAACTATCGTGGATCATTTTTCGAGATTTGTAAAATTTTAAAAATTACGTTCGAGGCAGGCTGAAGAGATAGTTATGGGTATTAGATTGTACGTGGGGGATTATGGGGTGCCGGGGACACTCTTAGCCGACAATGCCTGTGAATTTCGTTTCCACCTAATGGCGGATTTCTGTCAAGCCCACGGAATTAATCGAGTCTACTCCACCCCATACCATCCTGAAGGAAACTCCATCACCGAACGCCTACATCGAACTCTTAAGTCGGTGTTAGCGAGTTTAAGCAAGGGACAACCAATTAAGTGGCCCGATTATCTCACTCGGTGTCAGCAAATACTTAACGCTGCCATGCATGAGACCACAGGAGAGCAACCACACTACCTGATGTTCAATCGCCACACTCCTAGATTTGTAGGGACGACTCTACCACAAGTGGACGATGAAATAGACATTAGTGTTGCCCTTGATGTGGTGAAGCAATCGTCCCGTGATAACAGTAGGAAGTGGTTGGCGCGAGCAAATATGGGTAGAAAAGATCAAACCGTAGATGTTGGTGATCTTGTGTGGGTGAAAAAGGAACAGGTTAGCTCTTCTATAGAAAGGAAACTGCGTATCAAGTAGATTAGCCCATTTAAACTAAAGAAAGTGGCGCAGGAAGAAGTGTCATATGAATTTGAAAACACTTTCAGTGGCGACACAATCCATCGTGCCGCGGAGAAACTAAAACGATTTGTTGGTGATGGAGGTTACGTAGTAGACATGAGCGAGGTCGTGTTGCCCTCCGAGGATGAGGATGACACTGAGGAACCACGCGGAGCCCGACAACGAAGGCCTGTGAAGAGATATATAGAGGAATGTTAAGTGGGAAAGATGATAGTAAACAGACCCCTGGGTGGATAAAGGAACCTGGTTACTGTCCACAAACTCTTTTCCAGCTGAGAGGAAATGCCGAGCTGATACACTGGTCCTGCAGCTGAAGCAGAGATCACCGCAATCCTGGGGGATCTGGAGTCTGCCCCAGGGAAAGGACCTGGTAGTTCATCCCCCAAGGACGAAGGCTTTGGTGAGACCCCGCCGTGGATCATCACCCTGCTCGGCCTGCCAGGACTGGTGGGAGTTGGGTTCACCTGTTCCGACCAGGAGGTCGGGTCTCGTCTGACTCGTAGTCTTGAAAAAGACAGAAGAGGGTAAAGGAAGGAAGAAAAGGAGTGTGGAGACATGGAACAACAGAAAATACGGAAGAAAACCGGCTTTGTTAAATGTCGAATACTGTCAACCTTCGTCACGTTTACGAGAGTGAGAATACAAGGAATTATCTTTTTTGTACTGGTGCGTGGCTGCCCCACTAAGATTAACTGGGATTCCTTTACGGAATTGCTGGATAAATCCTTGTGTTCTTCACACTTGTTCGACTATTAAATATATCATTATTTATTTTAGAGTAGGAAGAATTAGCTGAGGGTATGCTAGGGAGAGGTTATTTGAAGCATTGATATAAACTTGTGACGTCACGATTGAAGCGAACGATATAAAAGGGACAGGCAGGCGAGAGTCGTTCACTCTCTCGCTATCTGCATTGCTTAAGGAAGGTAAGGTGACCCGTGTGTTCCTTAGGACTTGAAAAATCACGTGGAACATTTTGTGACATTCGTATTTAACATGGAACTGTCTTCCGGATACAGGAAGCCAGGAGGACCAGCGCGCGTCTGTCTGTTGGCTGCTGGCTGTTGGCTGTCTGTGTTTGATGTTCCTGTCCAGCCGAGGCTGTGTAGCAGATGGTGTCAAGCACACACGGACACCAGGTTCAGTTGAGTGTACCGGCCTCTTCCCTAGTTCTCCTCATATGTTAGTAGGATTAGTTCGGTGTGTTTCATGTGTATGTTAATGTCTCGTGTGTGGTAAGATGTACAGTTTCATGTGGATGTTAATGTCTAGTGTGTGTTAAGGTATACAGTTTTGTAAGAGCACCACCACGAATTCAGCAAGTTTTATCACTGCTTAAACCAAGTAAATCCTGTTTATTTATTTTACTCAATTTCTTTCATATGCCCAGGAAAGGACCTAGTAGGGTGGTAATTAATATAGTTGGTGGCAACCAGTACAGATGGTAGAAGCAGTGTAGATGCAACCAGTACAAATATGAATACTCAGATAGTTTGGACACCTGAAACGACTGGGTGAGTTGCCAAGAAGGATCTACAATGCTGGGATCACTTTCTGGGTAACATAATCCTTCAGTTCACACTTAAAAAACAAATTTATGGAAGCATTAAGCTCATTAATTGTGCTAGAAACTGCTTTTAAATCTGCATAACTACTGTTCGGACGATATCAATAAAATATTAAGTCCTACATACTATAAATAGTGTACTTAATACATTTGTGAAAGCTTCAGGCGATGCTCGTCATTATAATCAAATATAGGCCATAATATGGCAATCCGGAAAAAAATCTAGGATGAAATGTCTAACTTTAGGGTAATGAAATACAAAAAGCTTTTATTACCGAAACTAAGCTAACTTAACCAAACCTAATATAACCTAATCTAACTATAACCTAACGTAACCTAACCATAACCATAACCTAGCCTAACCTAACCTAACTATAACCTAACATAACATAATTAACCTAACATAACTTGAAAGACGTTTTACAAGGTAAATAATGGTTAGCACCGCCTGAAACCCTTACAGATGTATTGAGTACACTATGCATAATATGTACGACTTCATATTTATATCGATAGCTTCCGAGTAGTAGTTATGCAGAAATACCGAACTGGCTCTGAGACCAAGCGGTCTGACGAATAATGAAGCAGACACTTGCGATCACTAACTGAGCTTTCACACTCGCCGGAAACATGGGGCAGAATGTAGCAGCATTGACCAGTAGAATCTTCTCTGCCTAAGCCCAATCATAGACTACACTATATTTGACTGGACATTCGCGACAATCGCTGACAGACGATATTACATTTCGGTCCTATAGATTCCTCTGCTATGAGTGATGACAGATAATACTTCATATATTAGTTCATATTCTACTTAGAACATTGTATTTCATGTCTTTACAATCAGTAATGATTGCTGAACCATGGCTTAACATAAAAAATAATTTTACAACTTTTGCAAATAGGAAATTAACATAAAGATTACAAGTTTGAGTGAAAAATCGTGTGGGAGTTGTGTATAAAGCATATTGTTTATAGCAAAAATTTCTGGCAAATTCGCAATAATTTCTGAAATAAAACATCACATATTGTGAAATCACCATTCCTGAATATGATTTGATTGTGATCAAATGTCATATAATCGTTATATCGGCTTGGGAATGAATTTTTCACAACAATTCGTAGCGCGAAAGGCAAAGGCGAAAGAGATCACAAGAAGAAGAAGAAGAAGAAGAAGAAGACCAAAACAGTTCCTTTACAAAGGTCAACAACATAAATTGTTCAATTCATTGGTCCCATGACGCTATTTTAAATCTCATGGGAAATGTTCATGAGCAGAAGAAGAAAAGTGCTTCCTTCATAACGGCTTGTGTTGTTGTTATGATCAGCTGATTCCACAAGGTTAGTTCTTCTACGTGTGTGACCAGACTGGTAGTCGTATCGCTGTAAATCCAGGGAAAACGGAAGCCAGGCTAGCGTTAGCAAAACCTAGTGTGACCGTAGCTTCATCAGCTTCTATTGTATACTCTGAATCATGCTTGAAATAAGATTTGAAACTATTTCTAAATATTTTGTTGTTTTCTACGTTTTTACTGTGCATAGCAGGATAAAAGGAAAAGTACGTCTGCCGGGAAAGTGAGGTATGGTGATAAGATCATTTGAAAGAACATTGCTAGATAGAAGAGGAGGAGGAGGCAATGAAACCAACAAGCTGACTAGAGACCATCACCAATAAGGAATTATAATGGAGCTATTTTACAGTCTCTGAGAAACGCTCTCTCGATGACACTCAGCAAACATCGTAAGTTGATTAGGAATGTTACGTATTTTTTCTTCTTGATGTTATTTATGGGTATATGAAAGTATGAGTGGAGTATGAGTATGAGTGAATTGATTACGAGTAACTTAGGGTGTTGTGTTCAAGTTTTGGTTATATTTTACAATTACTCTCTCAACACTAAGGTGTTGTGTATCCTGCCATGCTCAGTGAAAATGTAGAAAACAGAATATTTGGAAATAGTTTCAAATCTTTTTTCAAGCATGCATGTATATTAGTATGGACTTCATTGGCTATGAATGTATGCGTTTTCAGTTAAGAATTCCAATAATCCTGGAAATTATTGCAAATATGGTGTTTTTATTGGTGTCTTAGGATTTAATAATTGTCGCCCACCGATAACGTATGTTGACTAATTTGTTTTTGTTGTTCATAAACATATTCTTAACATCACTCTGAATTGTTTGCTTTTTGTTTGAGATTTTTATGATGATTTTAAGTATTTTATTCAAATAAAAGAAACAAAAAATCGCCTCAGAACACATTTGCGAAAGACCCGATTTCGAGTGCACAGTCACGTATGGTATATTCCATAGTATTGCATATTAATATAAACTACATGGGCTATGTATGTAAGTGTTTTCCGATTGAAATTCCAATATTCCTGGAAATTATTGCAATTTTTGTGTTTTTCTTGGTTTCTTAGGATTTAATAATTTTCGCCCACCGATGACGTATGTTGACTAATTTTTTTTTTGCTCATAAACATATTTTTTACATCACTCTGATGTGTTTGCTTTTTATTTGAGGTTTCTATCTTAATTCTAAGTATTTTATTTGATTTTTCAAAAAATCTGCCGTAGGGCCTGTTTGCAAAAGGTCCGATTTCGAATGTCCAGTCAAGTATAGTGTAGTCTATGGCCCACACAGGACATACCAAACTGAGCTCCATGATCAGCTTTTGTTTGGTTCCTGTTGTCGCCAGGCGGCGCAGGAGAAATACAGTTCCTGGATTCGCTAATAGCGCAGCCCACTAGACGAAATAACGTCCGTATCACGCTGGTTGCAAGAAAATGATCAACACTGCAAAGAAATGGAGAAGGTGTGAGAAAAATTTAGGGTGGAAGCTCACCAACAATCAAGTTGACACCAACCAATGACCAATGGTGGTCATTGGTGAAACAACAGCAGAATCCCATCCCTCAAAGCGACAGCCGTGCTCACGATCTAGGCCAAGGCTGACCTCATGACCGCCTGCTTTAGCAGCAAGATGGCCACCGAGAAACCTGAGAGACAGCCTCCCTACCTCATCCAATTGTGTAACCTGCCTCTGGACAACATAGCAGTCACTGAGGACGTTGTGGCGCGGTATCTGTGCACCATCAACACCAGAAGGCACCAAGGTCTGACGTAAGCACTGTCCGTGGGAGCTGTCGAGGTCTCGCACTCAGTGCCTCAGATCTTTTACATGGCCCACTCTATGGAAGGAGGCCCGCGTCACGCCAGTACACAATAAAAAACAGGTCGGATCCATCCAATTACCACCCCATCTCGCTGTTGCCTTTTGTCAGCAAAACCTTGGAGCGGGCCATTGCTGAGCTGTTGACACTCCATCTGGAGGAGCACTGCCTCATCTCCCTACGCCAATACGGGTTCATGAAAGGACGTTCAGTCTCAGAATCGCTCTTCCTCCTCGTCATGATATGGCACGTTGCCCTGAACTCCAGCCGCCCCTCACTTGTGATTTCCTTACATATCACTGGGGCATTCGACCGTGTGTGGCACAGGGGGCTCCTAGCCAAGCTGGAACAGCTTGGTGTGACGGGACGATTGCTGGAAATGTTCTCGAGATACCTGCATGGCTGGAGTCTGTGGTTCGTGGTGAGTGGGTGCACTTTGGCCACGTACCCGGAATTGATGCATCTGTTCCACAGGGGTCAATCCTTGGCTTTCTCCTGTGGAATATCTACTTCAATAACCTCCTGCACTGCCTCCCTGTGGTATCAGCTTACGCGGAAAATTGCATCCTCTCCCACAGCTACACTAAAAAGTAGACTGCGAACGTGATTCATGCCATCAATCGTCAACTTGGTGACATCCTGGCCTAGCGTGGCTCGCCAAACTTTCCTTAGGGTGACACTTCTGCGGTGGGATTGAAGATGGTGAAAGTTCGAATGGGTGAGGGGACAGGAGGAGTGCAGGTCACTAAAGGTAGGTTATTGGCAGCTCTAGTCAATGACAGCTCCCATGAAAAATATAGTTAAACATTTCGCCTGACCTGTGCTACTGGTTAATAATTGTCCGGTTTGATATACATCTGTGTTTACACCTGAAATGATGATACAACAATTCTCTTCTTTTTATCCTTTTCAGATTATTAACATACACTATCAAATAAAACATTACATTTATCTATAATAACCGATTACTTAACGCGTAACTATCAATTTTATCAAAACTCTTTGATAGACCAATAAAAACACTAATGCTTCACTGTTATAGAATTATTTTATCTTGATTGGTATTATGATATTGGTTATGAGTTGTTTGTATTTCATTCTTTCATATATTTTTTTTATAGATTTATTACATTTATTTAGTGTTCCTTGGCTCGAATGTAGTAGTTGTGTATTTAAGGCTTCACATTGCGATATCGGTTGGCATACTTATTCTGTATAATATTTATCAGTGAACAATGTTTTTTTTATGCGCATGGCGAAGCGTTTTTGTGACGTTAGGATTTTACTTCAGTTCCCTGTGGGACTGCCACCAGCTGGTGTTAGGTGAGACAATGCAGGTACTTAATCATTGTCTATTTATGTTTATTTGTTATATAATTCTGATACATGTTAAACGACGACTGACAGGAGTGATTGTGATGTAACAGTGACATATTGGTGTTGCAGTGGCCGAGATGAAGATAAATGTTAATGTGAGTTTGACTCAATGCGTGGTGACACTAATGGACATTAAACACTAAAACCTGGAGCATTACAATATGAGTGACTTTATTGGACGTATCTATATGTAGCAAGGACAACTGTATATAATAGTTTGTGATGAAATTAAAATGTGTGCATTGGATTGGTTGCATACATGATCATGTATCTAG
>JAXIVD010001343.1:52500-67649 GCA_036785275.1 Cancer borealis | reverse complement strand
GTAGTGGTTGTCTGGCACCCGGAGACCAAACTGGTGTGTGATGATCCACACCAGAGTTTCTGTACAGAGTAGCAAGCGGGTGAGCCGAAGGCAGGCATAAGATGCGGTGGTAGTGCTGGCACAGAACCTCCCTTCTGTGGGCGGACAAGGGGAGGATGCCACTTTCAGCCTGCAGGGAGATAACAGGGGAGGATTTCATGGCCCCCATGGATATCCGAAGGGCTGCATTCTGGAGGGGATCCAGCCTAGTAAGGACGGTCCGTGCCGCTGACCCATAAATGCTGCTGCCGTACATGATTTTGGGGCGGATGGTGGCAAGGTAGTATTGGAGGAGGAGATCCCGTTTGGCGCCCCAACGGATACCAGCAATCCGTTTCATCACGTCCAAGCGCTTGTTGCAGGAGGTTCGGAGATATTCTATGTGCCCGACCCAGGAGAGGCACGGACCGTTCAGCCGCAGCCCCAGGAAGGTGTGTGTCTTGGAGTAAGGTACTGCCTGGCCACACAGTTGGAGAGTAGATGGGGAGGGGAGTCGCTTAAGGGTGAAACACATAAGCGTGCTCTTAGAGGCGCTGACCTTAAGACTCCAGGTGGTCACCCATTCACCGAGGGAGGTTGCCGCCTCTTGCAGGTGAGTTTGCGCCTGGGCCAAAGTTGGTGCTCGGCTGACAATGGATATGTCGTCAGCGTAAAGAAGGAGATGTGAGTGGGGGGGAATGCGAAGGTCTGAAAGGAGGACGTTGAATAGAAGAGGGCTGAGGATGGAGCCTTGAGGAACACCTCTGCGAATGGGACAGGAGTGTGACAAGGAAGCGCCCACCGCAACCTGATATGAGCGACCAGCAAGGAAATCCTGGACCCAGGCAAGAGTGGCCCCGGTAATGCCCACGTCAGCCAACTTGTACAGGATACCCTCATGGGGTGCTGTGTCGAAGGCTCCTTCCAGGTCAACGAAGATGGTAGTCATGACCTGGCGGTGGCGGTAGGTGTCACAAACGTGGTATTCCAGCTGACCCAGAACGTCCATGGTGCCTCTATGAGGGCGGAAGCCGTACTGCTCCTCCCTCAACAAGAGCTTCTCCTCCAGCCACCAGGACAGGCGTGTGGACACCAGGCGCTCCATCAGTTTTCCGATGCAGGAGAGTAGTGCAATGGGCCTGTAGGAAGACGGGAGTGTTGGATCTTTTCCCGGCTTGGGGATGGGGATGAGGACAGAGGGCTTTCAGCAGTTGGGGAATCGTTTTGTCTCCCAGCTGGTGTTGTGTAGGAGCAAGAGGCAGTCCTGTATAGGGGAGGTGAGGTGGGTGAGAAAGTCATAAGGAATGCTGTCTCGTCCAGCTGCCTTACCGGCATGCAGCGTGGAGAGGGCCACATCAAGTTCCCGCCGGGTGAAAGGTTGAGCGAGGTTAGGGATACCTGGGGAGGCGATGGAAATGGAGACAGCACGGTGGAGGTCCACTGGAGGATGAAGAGAAGGGGGAAGGCCGATTCTCAGGTGGTAGTGGTGAGCCAGGGTCTCCGCCTTCTGGGAGTCATCCAACGGGGACCGGGCACCGTCTGTCAAGGGGATGAGATGGCGTGCCTTCTTGCCTTCCATAGAATGCAGGAAGTCCCACGTTCTTTTGGTGGAGGAAGAGAAGGAGAGGGAGGAGCAGTGGGAATCCCATGCACTCCTCTGGGCCTTGAGGATGGTCTTGTTACAGAGGGCATCAAGACGGCGATAGGTGGTGCCAGCCAGTATTGTGGGTGTTCTCCGCCACTGGTTCCAGGCTCGGCGGCGGGCCAGTACTGCCCGGGCACAGTTGTCATTCCACCAGGGCTTCCTAGGGCGACGGGGTGTGCGACGCGTGGCAAGGTGGAAGGCAGCTGCATCCGCCGTTTCCAGTGTCTGATGGAAGGAAGATGCGGCGTCGTCCAAGGGAAGAGTGGTGATATCCACTGGGATCTGGAGGGCCTCCCTGTAACGCGGCCACTTGGAGTTTGTAATTCTCCAGCGGGGCATACAGCCAGGATGTTGCTTTGGAGGAGCCTGTGGGACAGAAGCCAGCACAGAAAGGTGGTCACTCCCCATGTATGGTCCAGTAGAGAAGGTCGAGGTGTTGAAGGCCGGGTCACCAATAAATAGGTCCAGGACCGAGGGGGCACCAGTGTAGGGATGGAGCCTGGTGGCCAGTCCAGGCGGACTCAGCAGGGAGAGGTTAGGTGAATCCAACACTATTTGGAATAATATGTTACCTGAGGGGTTTCGTTTATGGGGTGGCAGGTCAGGCTCCCAACATTGATGATGTGCATTGAAGTCCCCCATGATGATCACCGGAGGAGGAAGAGAAGCAATGTAGTGTTCCAACTCCTGTGAAGTGGCGGCGCCACCCGGGTTGTAAATCACTGCCACGGTGAGCGAACTTCTCAGGAGGCTAACCCTGGCAGCAATGACCTCCAGGTGCCCGCCCGGCCACTGAGGAAGGGGAAGTGGGGAGTAGAGCAGCTCTTCACGGAGGGCTAGTAGGACACCCCCACCGCCGCCCTGATGGCGATCCCGCCTGAAGATGGAGTAACCCGGAAGATTGAGTGTTAGGTGAGGGGAGAGCCAGGTCTCGCACAACCCGACCACCGAAGGAAGTGAGTCCCGCAGGTAAGTCTGGAGCTCCGCTGTCTTCCTAAGGAGAGACCTGGCATTCCAGAGGAGGAAGGTGAGGGCCATCTCCTATTCAAATAGAGAGGAGATGAGGGTGGAGAGGGTGGGCCACAGATAAGTGAGGATTTCCGGCACAGGTGTACCCTTCTGGTATAGGTGGTAACCCTTCCAAAGGAGGGTGAAAAGAGAGGAGATGACCGTATCCATGGAGGAGGCGGGAGAAGCCGGACCTGAAGCTGGGTGAACAGAAGTCTGGGGTCGGGTGGAAGGCCTTGGGGAGTTATAGGGGGACGAAAGCATGGGGGTAGCATGTTGTAAGGCAAGTCCTGATCCCTGACCACTGTGGGATTTGGGGCTGTGCAGCTGGTGGACCTCGGCCTCAATGGTGGAGTAGGTGATTCCTGGGTCGGGATCTGAAGGGGTTGGAGTAGACGGTGGTGCCAGATACCCAGACGGTCTACGAGATCTACGTACCGGAGAGGGATGAGTGCTGCCAGGTACAGGGGAGATGACTTGATCCTGAGGTGAGAGTGCATCTGCTTCCGGGGCCTCCTTCAAGGGGCCGAACCTATTTCTTGTGAGTATGGTGGAAAACTGCACATCCGGTTGGACCGTCGTAAATGAGGGTTGATTGGGCTTCGTTGATGCCTGTGAAGATGGTGAAGGGCGCTGCTTGCGGCGGGTCAGAAGGCTAGGCATGTCAAGTTCCTGCAGTTCCGTGTTGATGGCATGTAGGGGCTTCCCTTTCCGCGCCAAGTCAGCGTAGAGCTGCTGAGCCCGGCAGTTGAACGGGCAGTACACAGACCTGGGCCCATGTGATCCTCCGCACTGGAAGCAAAAGAAGGGTCTGGTGCAGGAGATGGTGTCACGCTGACATGGGTGAGGCCCACTGCAGCGGGAGCATCGTACCGGGGACCTGCAGGTGTTGAGGGAGTGGCCGATTCGATGGCATCCAGGGCAGCGGAGCAGAGGGAGAAGGTAGGGGCGCGTCCAGTACACCAACTGGGAGATGGACATCTTTGTTGGAAGGGTCCCCTTCACCTTCAGACGGAGCCATTTCCCTGTGGTAGACCTGGGCAGATTGCGGGCCGGGATCCATGTGATTTCGACCACATCACCACCATCGAAGGATCGGAAGGCCTGCCGGACCTCACAGATGTCAATGTTGTCATCCAGGGGACCCACCCTGGCATAGTGGTATTCAGGGCCTTCACGCTCAGCCCTGCGGCAGGTGACCTCCCATTCCCCCAGGGTGAAGGTGGCCTGCCCCAGTTCGGGTACCTTGGGGATGTTGTGCTCCCATATCATCACTATGAGAGCACTGCCGTTCCCCAGAGCGCGGGTTTCCCCCTCGAGGACGTACTTGCCAAGTGGCGAGAGGTGTAGAGCCTGGGAGACCCTGCAGGGATTGGCAAAAACTCTTGCACCAGACACAGCTCGGAGGAGAAAGGATGCTTGGACATGTGGAAGGGGCTGAGAGTTTAGATTGGTGCGAGGGGTCTTATCAGGCCCTTCCTGCGATGGAGAGTGAGCCCTCTTGGTGGTGGAGGAGGGAGAGAGAGGACATGAAGCGTCATCTACCTGAACTTCCATCGAGGATGCCCCGATACCCGGTGACGTGTCAGACATGGTGGCGGCAGACGTAAACACGGTCTGGTGGTAGGCTGTTGTTGACTGCTTGGCGAAGGCGAGGAGTCACAACTTGTGATCACCAGCTGGCGATGGCTAAACCCAGAAACAGTGTATAGCAGCTCAGCGACCCGAAGGGCGAGCTGTTACGGTCTCACTCTTCTCAACAGCTGAAACTTGTTGGGAGCAAGTGAAAACACACCACCATCTTTCGCTCTTGATCTTGATCCGTTCGGCAACACCTTCCCAGGCAACAACAAGCAGAAAAGTGTTCGCAGTGTAAGAGTTGGCGCCACACTCGCGATCAGTGCCCGAGGAAAGTGTGTGACTGCCACGGCTGCTTTCATTCCTCGCAAAATTGCAAAGCAAAAATTGCTGACCAAAGGCAGCAGGAATTAGTGGAGGCAGTGAGGGAAAGTAACCAGGAGACTTTAATAGCATTGAAAACGTTTACCTGGCACCTTCAACAGCCGAACACACACCCAGTGAGGTCAGGCGGACCAGCACTGACGGCCCCCCAAGGGACCCCAGCACCCCTGGTCTTTCATCCCTCCACCTCACACCCTCTATTATGGAGGTGCCACCGCTCCACCACAGTTCACGCACCTCCACCAAGGAGGGCGCTAGTGAGGTGAGGATTGTGTCTGTAAATATAAGAGGTTTCCATACCTACGTTGGTGAAACGCACAATGTGATAATTAAAAATCGTGCCGACGTTGTGTTTGTATAAAGGCCTCCACCCATACTACCAGGCATTATTAAAGATAAACGACAATTTGTATACCACTATGTTAATTTGTGGAATAGTTTACTTGCTACATATTTAGACATTAGTGCAATGAATGTGCAGCAGTTTAAGGAATGTGTCAACGTCTGGTTGACATGACCAGTAGGGTAGTAATTGTTTTTTATTTTTAGTTATATGTATGTACTAGAGTTAGGCTTTTAGATAGGTAATACTAAAAATGTTACCTTTAGCCTGTAAAGTGCTACATTTGTATTTAAAAATACTATGTAACATACTCTTAAATTGTACTTTGTAGTTATGTATAAATTAAAAAAAAAAAAAAAGAGAGAGAGAGAGAGAGAGAGAGAGAGAGAGAGAGAGAGAGAGAGAGAGAGAGAGAGAGAGAGAGAGAGAGAGAGAGAGAGAGAGAGAGAGAGAGAGAGAGAGAGAGAGAGAGAGAGAGAGAGAGAGAGAGAGAGAGAGAGAGAGAGAGAGAGAGAGAGAGAGAGAGATAACCGTTATTACGTAACCCCACACCTCCACCCAACCATAAACATTAATTCTTGTCTTTTGTCGTGTAAATATTAGTCGTACAGAAAAAATGCACTAATACTAAATGATGTGATTTTAAAAGTTCTATCTATTCATGTAATTTAATCTAAATATAGGCCAAAAAGTTTGTAAGAAAAATTTATTTTTCAGTATTTATAAACCGGTTACGTGTTTTGATGGTTGAAAACATAAAAAACATAATTTAGTTGAAAAACAAAGTCTAAAAACATTAGTTATCTATATGTCTGTACACAGTTTCACAAACTCAGTCATACACACATACACAGACACACAGACCGACAGATAGACACACACACACACACACACACACACACACACACACACACACACACACATACACACACACACACACACACACACACACACACACACACACACACACACACACACACACACACACACACACACACACACATATAATATCTATTTCCATTCCTATCTAATATCTATCTATCTATCTATCTATCTTTAAGATATCTATATATCTATCTTTAAGATAGATATATAGATATTAGATAGGAAAGGAAATAGATATTATGTTTGTGTGTGTGTGTATGTCTGTCTGTCGGTCTGTCTGTCTGTGTATGTGTATGTGACCGAGTTTGTGAAAGTGTGTACAGTGTACAGACATGTAGATAACTAATTTTTATAGACTTTGTTTCTCAACTAAATTATGTTTTTTATGTTTTCAACCCTCAAAACACGTAACCGGTATATAAATAATGAAAAAAAAAAAAATGAAAACTTGAGAAGCATTGTATTTGATTTAACTTTAACTATATCTTATGTTTTAATTTTAACTTTATCTTTAATAATGTTTATGGGTATTATTATTAAGTCAGAGAAATTCCTCTCAGTTTTAATACACTACATGTCTGAAACTGTGAAACAAGTTGTTTAGATGGATTGTGTATAAATTCATTAATGTTTTCTATGATTGGTATTAATTAAGGTAATTTTTTTAAGGCTTTTTAACCTTTTAATTAAATAACAGGTACATTTGATTTAGTCTATAATTTGATATAAATTTGGTTTAAATTAAAATAAATGAACAAACGTTTTTTTAAAGATTTTTCACCTTTCCTTAATTCAGTAGATTTTGAAAGCTAACTAGCTAAGTTATCCTAAGAAATTCTTTCTAAATTATAAAGACTATAAACAGAATATGGGGAACTAAAATAAAATATTTGAGAGCCGTTTGGGAACTGGAAGAGCCGGCTCTTTGGAGTGAACGAGAACGAAAGACTCGGTTCTCGGAAAAGAGCCGGAACGCCCATCACTAATCAGAACTGATGTTGGTTTGGTAGCAGAGCGTCTCATTGGGTACCGCTGTGACGTCAGTTAAATATGGTGACGTGAAATCACAATCAAACAGGAAGCAGTACGCCAGATCATACAGCTTCTATCGGAAACGCCATTTCTTGCTTAATCCATCCTGCTTTATCAGCAACTTTAGGGGTGGGTGGCTGACTCTATGGTACAGCGCTCAGCTTATGACCTAAAAGTTGCAAATTTGATTCTGGCACACAGTTTCTTGGTGAGAGAGGTAGCACTTTCATTAACTTAAACTAAACTATGTGGTCTATAATTTCCTTATTCTGGGGGATTATTTAATCACCTTTGAACTTTTGCATTTATGTACTCCTTTACTCTATTCTTCCATCTTACAACTTACCTTTCTCAACTCTTAGGGCCTTCAATTTTCATCAAATATACTTTCTTCACAAACTTCACTCTTTCTTTCCAGATGATCCCCCTCCATTTCCAAGACAATTGCCGTTGTGGAGAGGCTTCAATACCAGAGATTGAGGTCTGATGCTCCGATGCCTCAGACTTCAGTCTCTGGTCCAACCAATTGCATATATATGTACTGATTCTATCCTACACCAATGCTACCACTGTACTGCTTGCCACCAACACCACTGCTATCACTGTATTGCTTGCCACCAGCTATGCTAAGTACTACCCTCTACTAGGTCCTTTCCCTGAGGCAGATGAAAGAAAAAGAGTAAAATAAAAAAATAAACAGACTTTCCTTGGTTGAAACAGTGAAAAACAAAGCTTGCTGAATTCGTGGTGTTGCTCTTACAAACTGTTGCCTTACCACACACGAGACATTAACATATACACGAAACTGTACATTTTACCAGACACGAGATATTAACACATACATGAAATAGCTAGCTAATCCTACCTATCTATGTGGGAGGACTATGGGAAGAAGTTGCCGATACACTCACTGCACTGTGTCCGTGTGCGTGTCACCATCTACTTCACAGCCTCGTCCTTTGTGGGGAGGGGACATCAACACAGCTCACAGCCACCGCTCACAGGCAGCCGCAAAAGCCCAAAAGACAGTCGTATGCTGGTCCTCACGGCTTGCTGTATCCGGAGGACAGTTACATGTTAAACATTAATATCACAAAAGGTTCCACATGTTTTTCACATCCCTAGGAACACATGAATCTCCCTTACCTTCCTGAAGTGTGGTCAGCGGACAAAGAGAATGAATCACTCGCTGCTCCCCCTTTTAATACTGTTCGCTTCAAGTGATGTTACGAGTTTTTATATCAAGGTTCCTTATCACTTCTTCCCAGTACCCTCAGCTAATTCTTCCTATTCTAAAAATAATGATGTATTTAATAGTCGGACAAGTGTCAAGAACACAAGGATTTATCTAGCGATTCCGTAAAGGAATCTCAATGAACCTTAGGTGGATAGTCGTGCACCAGTACATGGCTTTCCTCTTTAAAGAAAATAAATCCCTGTATTCTCACACTCGTAACGTGACAAAGGTTGACAGTATTTGACATTCAAGGAAGCCGGTTTTCTTCCGTATTTTCTGTTCCATGTCTCCACACTTCTTTTCTTCCTTCCTTTTCCCTCTTCCATCATTTCCAAGACTACGAGTCAGACGAGACCCGACCTCCTGGTCAGAACAGGTGAGCCCAACTCCCACCAGTCCTGGCAGGCCGAGCAGGGTGGTGATCCACGGCGGGGTTTCACCAAAGCCTTCGTCCTTGGGGGGGTGAACTTCCAGGTCCTTTCCCTGGGGCAGACTCCAGAGCCCCCAGGATTGCGGTGATCTCTGCTTCAGCTGCGGGACTAGTGTATCAGCTCGGCATCTCCTCTAAGCTGCAAAAGAGTTTATGGGCAGTAACCAGGTTCCTTTATTCACCCAGGGGTCTGTTTACTATCATCTTTCCCTCTTAACATTCCTCTAGATATCTCCTCACAGGCCTTCATTGTCGGGCTCTGCGCGGTTCCTCAGTGTTATCCTCATCCTCGGAGGGCAACACGACCTCACTCGTGTCTACTACGTAATCTCCATCACCCACAAATTGTTTTAGCTTGTCCGCGGCCCGGTGGATTGTGTCGCCACTGAAAGTGTTTTCAAGTTCATATGACACTCCTCCCTGTGCCACTTTCTTTATTTTAAATGGGCCAATCCACTTGATACCCAGTTTTCTTTCTATAGAAGAGCTAACCTGTTCCTTTTTTACCCACACAAGATCACCAACATTTACAGTTTGATCTTTTCTACCCATATTTGCTCGCACTAACCACTTCCTACTGTTATCACAGGACGTTTGCTTCACTACATCAAGGGCGACACCAATGTCTATTTCATCGTCCACTTGTGGTAGAGTCGTCCCTACAAATCTAGGAGTGTGGCGATGCAACATCAGGTAGTGTGGTTGCTCTCCTGTGGTCTTGTGCACAGCCGCGTTAAGTATTTGCTGACACTGCGTGAGATAATCGGGCCACTTAGTTGGTTGTCCCTTGCTTAAACACACTAAAACTGACTCAAGAGTTCGATGTAGGCGTTCGGTGATGGAGTTTCCTTGAGGATAGTATGGGGTGGAGTAGACTAGATTAATTCCGTGGGCTTGACAGAAATCCGCCAGCAGGTGGGAACGGAATTCACAGGCATTAGCAGCTAGGAATGTCCTCGGCACCCCATAGTCGTCCCACGTACAAGCTAATTTCCCTAACTACCGCTTCACACTCATCAGACTTTTAAATTTGAAAAAACATAGTATGGGCTTTCTGTTTCATTACCGTGTGCACCACCAACAAATCGAGCAAGGTGTTATCTTTCTTCTGTTTGGACTAGTAAAGGATTCCATCTTAGAAGTCATAATTACAATTTAATTGGGGGGGTTGGATCCACACAACCTAAGAAAAGAAATCCCCTTCCTCTCTCTCAAATCTGACCCGTAAGTCAAATCTTAATCACCATTATAAAAATAAAAAATAAAAATAAAAATAAATAAAAATAAAAAATAAATAAAAAAAACATATCTACACCCTTTTAAATTTATCAAGCGGCTCACTTAACCGCGACTCACTTAACAACCTGGGGATCCGTGCACGCAGAGGAGACTTTGAGCGCATCAGAACTAATAATACCACTAACACTTGAAAAAAAGAAAACATATTGTATCACTATTAACACTACGTAAATATCCTAATCACCAATCACTAATCACTACTATGTAAGAGAATAAAAATTTAACTGGAGGGGGGGTCCTAACTACCTACCCAACTAGCACACGAGGCACTACGTAGCGTCCTCCGGACAACGTGGGCTGATGCGTAATTGCATCCCACCGCTGCCACCACTGTACTGATTCTATCCTACATCACTGCTACCACTGTACTGCTTGCCACTAACACCACTGCTATCACTGTACTGCTTGCCACCAGCTATGCTAAGTACCAGCCTCTGCCAGGTCCTTTCCCTGAGACAGATAAAAGAAAAAAAGTAAAAGAAAAAATAAACAGACTTTACTTGGTTGAAACAGTGAAAAACAAAGCTTGCTGAATTCGTGGTGTTGCTCTTACAAACTGTTGCCTTACCACACACGAGACATTAACATACACCAAACTACATTTTACCAGACACGAGATATTAACACATACATGAAATACCTAGCTAATCCTACCTATCTATGTGGGAGGACTATGGGAAGAAGTAGCCGATACACTCACTGTACCTGGTGTCCGTGTGCGTGTCACCATCTATTTCACAGCCTCGTCCTTTGTGGGGAGGGGACATCAACACAGCTCACAGCCACCGCTCACAGGCAGCCGCAAAAGCCCAAAAGACAGTCGTATGCTGGTCCTTACGGCTTGCTGTATCCGGAGGACAGTTACATGTGTACCGAGGGTCAGTGTTACTGCCACTGTACCGTAGGTAAATGTTATTTTCTATTGACACCGCTGTCATCACTGTACCGTTTCGGTATAAACACTATCTTCTCATCTACTACTTTCTATCTACTTTCTATGCTGCCACCACGACACCACTTGGGCATCGACACTGTCATCACTACCCCCACTATCACTATTACTACTATTAGGTCCTCCATCCCCGGGGTTGAGATAAGAAAAGAAAGAGAATATAATAAATAAATGAACAGACTTTAATGATTAATAAATAAGAGAAGTACTCGCTATATCCGTGGTGGTGCTCTTACAAGCACTTATACTATCACCCACGACACAAACATAAAGAAATATATTAATACATAAATATTCCTAGCTAAATCCTACCTAATAATACGTGAGGGAACTGATGGAAAAACTTGACCAAAATACACTCACGCCAATAATGTTTGCGTGTCACTTTGTCCTTCTTGCCGTCGTCCTCAGCGAAAGGCAACTCCCTAGGCAGCCTTAGACACTTAGGAGCCGAAGACAGTCATTTGCTGGTCCTCTCGGCAGCTGTATCCGGGAGGACAATTTACTGTTAGACATTAATATTAACACGATGGGTTTTCAGGTGTTTGGCAAGTTTTTAGGAACACTGGATTCTTACCTGACTGGAGCGGAGTCACGGAACACTAGTGACTGACCTTCCGTCCAGACCGGTATATATATCCTCTTTCTTCCAGTGACGTCACGAGTTTTCCCATTATCCCCTCTGTCTAGTTGTCCCTACTCTAACAATAACAAGGTGTTTAACGAATGTTAAGAATACGAGGATTTACCTGTGATTCCGTAAAGGAATCACCGTAATGATAGTTGGCCCGTTGTACTCGGTACACGGCTTTCCTCTTTAAAAAAAACTAAATCCTCGTATTCTCACACTCGTAAGAACATGAAAGTTTATAATATAGTCAACATTTGACGGGACCGGTCTTCTTCTTCTTTGGGTGTCCACGTTTCCACACTCCTTTTCTCTTCTTCTTTCTTTTTGTCTTGGGCAAGACTTCTGAGTCAGACGTGACTCGACCTCCTGGTCGGAATAGGTGAAGCCAACTCCCACCAGTCTTGGCAAGCTGAGCAGGGTGGTGATCCTCGGCGGGGGTTCACCAAGCCTTCGTCCTTGGGGGGGTAACTTCCAGGTCCTTTCCCTGGGGTAGAATCCAGAGCCCCCAGGATTGCGGTGATCTCTGCTTCAGCTGCGGGACCAGTGTTTCAGCTCGGCATCTCCTCAGCTGCAAAAGATTTTATAGGCAGTAACCTTTCCTTTAACCACCCAGGGGTCTGTTTATTAATCTCTCTCCTTCTCAACACTCCTCTACGTATCTCCTCACAGGCCTCCGTTGTCGGGCTGTGCATGGCTCTTTCATATCATCCTCATCCTCGGAAGGCAACACGATCTCGCTCATGTCGACTATATACCCCTCATCACCTACAAAACGTTTTAATTTGTCAGCGGCCCGGTGGATTGTGTCGCCACTGAAAGTGTTTTCTAATTCGTACGACACTCCTCCCTGCTTCACTTCCTTTACTAAGGTAAAGGAAGTGAAGCAGGGAGGAGTGTCGTGTTCGATGGAAGAGCTAATTTGTTCTTTCTTTACCCACACTAGATCACCCACACTTACAGTTTGCTCTTTCCTACCGAGATTAGCTCGCGCCAACCACTTCCGGCTGTTGTCACGGGATGTTTGTTTCACTACCTCCAGGGCGACACCAATGTCTATCTCATCGTCCACCTGTGGTAGAGTTATCCCTATAAATCTCGGAGCGTGGCGATTAAACATTAGATAGTGTGGTTGTTCTCCTGTGGTCTCGTGTACCGCCGCGTTGAGTATTTGTTGGCACTGGGTGATATAGTCGGGCCACTTAGTTGGTTGACCCTTACTCAAACACGCTAACACGGACTTAAGGGTTCTATGTAAACGTTCGGTGATGGAGTTTCCTTGAGGATGGTATGGATTCATTTGGGTTACTGCGTCTACGTTACGTGGGTCAGGACGATACCCTTCCTTTGACACTATATATCCTAAGAATTTTACTTGTCTTTGACCAATATTACACTTGGAGAGGTTAAGTTTTATACCTACAGACCTTAAGTGTTTAAATAACTTTTCCAGCCTCTCAATTAAAGTAACGTAGTCTGCCGCATACACAATAAGATCATCAAGATAACTTTTAACCCAATTTTCTTTAAGTAGGGGGGCTAGAGCTTGGTTCATTTGTCTAGCGAATAAAGCGGGACTGCAGCTCAAACCGAAAGGCAGTCTTTTAAATCTATAGAGTGAGATTCCATCACTAAAAGTAGTTAGGTCCCTGCTGGATTGATCGAGGGCGATTTGATAATATGCATCCTTCATATCCAGGGTGGCATAGTAGTCACTTCCTGATACATTCTCTACTAACTCTTCTAACTTAGGAAGAGGATGAATATCCATTGCTAGTTGTTTATTTACTTTTCTATAATCTAAACAGAGTCTTTTGTCTCCCCCTGGCTTATTAACTAAAACTATTGGGGACAGCCAAGCCGCAGTTGAACTTTCGATAATACCTTTCCCTTCTAACTCCTTTAATATTGACTGAATCGCCTCCTTTGCTTTCTCGGGATAACGGTATAGAGGCGTACGGCAAGGTCTTGGATCGTCTACCTGAATATGAGCTGGTTCTGCTTGAATTAAACCTAACTCGCCTGGGTGTACTATAAAGAGTTCTTGATGTTGTTGGATAATTTGAAATAATTGTTCTTTCTGTTCTGGATTTAAATGTGACCAGTCACGAGATTCTAGGATGGACTGCAGTTTTTCCCAGCGTGTTTGGTAATTACTAACACAATCATTCTCAGGTCCAAGGGCCTCACTAATACGGGAGATAGTAACGGGGGTTTCTTCTGTTTCTAATTGTTCATCTTGCACTCGTTCATAGGTGACTAACAATGTTCCGGGGTGCAAGGTTAACCCTACCTTGGTGTTATTAATGACGGGGATAAACAAAGTTTGATCTTTAGTGACAGTCATAACCATTGGTATTCCATTCTGAACGTATTGATGTTTGGCTTCAACCACTACTACGGTGTTAAGTTGTTCATCGACTTTAATTTCCACCATGGTCGTTAAGTAACAGTCCAGGTGTTTACGAGTAGTTAATCGGCCATATTTGGGGCGGTTATTGGGGTGGTTATTAGGGGCGGGGCGTGTTTCTCTTACCACCCTTTGAACTTTACCATATTCATTCTGGGCGATTTTGTTCTTTGCCTGAACACAGAAATGAGGGGTTGATGATCGGTGCGGATCAGGACGCGCACTCCCCACAAATAATGGTGAAAGTTCCGGCAGGCTAACACTACAGCTAACGCTTCCCTGTCGGTTGTGGAGTATATTATTTCGGCCGGTCGGAGTGGAAAACGTTGGGCGGTCTCCTTACACCCATGCCCCTGTCCACCCAGCAGTGAATAGGTACCAGGTGTTAGTCAGGGGTTGTGACCTGCTTCCTGGGGGTGGTGACCTGGCACCTGCCTCGGCGGGGTATGCAAGGGTGCCGTTACAAAGGCTATACCCACGATCCCCAACAGTATGAAATGAATATGGTAAAGTTCAAAGGGTGGTAAGAGAAACACTGTACCCCCGGTACAGTGGTGGTAGCGGTGTAGATGTGAATTACGCATCAGCCCACGTTGTCCGAAGGACGCTACGTAGTGCTAGTTAAGTAGGTAGTTAGCTCCCCCCTCCAGTTAATTTTTTTATTCTTACAGAGTAGTGATTAGTGATTGGTGATTAGGATAGTTACGTAGTGTTAATAGTGATGCATTGTGTTTTCTTTATTTTTTAAGTGTTAGTGATAGTGTTAGTGGACTAATGCGCTCAAAGTCTCCTCTGCGGGCACATGTCCCCAGGTCGTTAAGTGAGTCGCGGTCTTCGGATCGCCGGGCGTCCTTCCCCCCCAATTAAATTTTAATTATGAATCCTCAGATAGACTTGTTAGGTGACTCGTGGTTTCCCCAGGAGGAAGTAACAGAAGTGGGTGAACAAGCGGTTGGTGGAACAATAAAACCAGGGTGTTCAGAAGTCGGTCATCACGATCAGAGGAAAATGGAGTTGTTAGAAAGGGAAGTGGATAATTTAAGGTTTTGTGTTGAGGATTTAATAGGTGAACTGCGCCGCAGGGAATCTGCACCCCCCTTGAAAGACCAGTTAAAACCTTTCTGAAGCCACGTGGTATCCCTATTCTGGAGTTACGTCAGTTGAATGGTGTGGACGGCGCGGGACGACTCACTGTTTTCTTGTCACAGGTAGAAAGTTGTTCTCAGTTAACAGACGAACGACAACAAATAGTTCGGATGCGAGTAGATGCACCCCTTTCACTATTTATTCAGAATATCCT
>JAXIVD010001343.1:22500-45000 GCA_036785275.1 Cancer borealis | reverse complement strand
ATATTATTGACACCTTGTATATACTGCACTTTCTTTTATTATAAATATGTTTTGAATGAATGATTATGTGTCTAGCGTGAATGTCATGCACTTATCCCCAAATTTATTGTAAATACGTATTCGTACGTATCCTCCCCCATTATATGTATGTATAATTTTTGTCCCCCATTTACCCTGACTAATGACTTTAGTTTTGCGTTAGGTTCAGGCCCTAAGAATGAATGTGTATGCATGATGCGTGACTGATATTGTATGAATATACTTTAATTTTTTTTTTTTTTTTATGTACAAATATAAAATGAATAAAATAAAAAATAAAAAATCAAACAAACAAACAAACAAATAAACAAATAAATATGTAAATAATTTAAAGGGAAAAAAAAAAAAAATAATAATAATAATAATAAATTAATTAATTAATTAATTAATTAAAAAAAAATTATTATAAATAAATAAAAAATAAGTTCAAAATCTAATTTATATGGCCTAATAGCCTATGCCATGCCTGATGGCCAAGAAAAAAAAAAAAAAAAAAAAAAAAAAAAGTGGCCCCCTAGAGTGGTTTGGCAAGATAATCTGACGCTAGGAAACTCCTCCCTGGCGTCCTCCTGCTTGTGTCCCGCTCCCCTCCTGTAGGAGGGGGGTGTACCCAATGGCTGACGCCGCTTCCCCCCATCCCCCCTCTAGGGGGAGGGAGGGTCCAGACCGACCACCCCTAACGAACACACGGCCCATCTCCTATGACAAAGCTACATATGTGACTCTTAAATCTAAGACCCAGACCCGCTTATCTACTGTAAATTCTTTCATAATAAAAAAGATTATTGATGTAAACATTGGTACTGTTGCCAATGTAAAAAAAACTTGCAAGCGGAGATTTATTAATTGAAACATTCAACTCAAAACAGGTCAGTTCCCTAATGAAGCTACAACGCATGCATGATATTGAGATTGAGGCTTCGATCCCAGTATCCATGAACTCGTGTCGGGGGGTTGCCTCCCATCGCGATTTTGTGGATATGACGGAAGATGAAATCGTTGATAACATGTATGATCAGGGCGTCATTGGGGCTCGTAAGATAACTAAATTCGTTGACGGTGCGAGAAGGAACACTGCTTCAGTCACTTTAACTTTTGCTGTTGCCAAGTTGCCTGATAGAGTGGATGTAGGATACGAGCGTGTTCCCGTTCGTCCCTATATTCCAAACCCTCTTCGGTGCTTTTAAATGTCAACTCTATGGACACCAAGGAAATGCTTGTCGTTCTGTTCAATCTTTTTGTGGTAAGTGTGCTAGCGAAGGTCATTCGTCGGAACAGTGTTTGTCATTGGTAGAGAAGTGTCGTAACTGTTCAGAAGCTCACTCTACTTTCTCGCGGGATTGTCCTGCTTGGAAGCTGGAGAAAGAGGTCTGTACCGTTAAGGCAGTCGAAGGCATCTCGTACTTTGACGCGAGGAAGCGAGTGAAGGAGGCGCACGTCGCGCCTTCTCCAGGCGTTTCATACGCGGCAAGCGTACAGATGCGTCCAGTGATGAAGTCTGTTTCGATTCAGACTGAGCCTCTGCCGGCTGCACCTGCCCCAGCTGTTTCTCTCAATAAAAGTACCTCATCCACTCCTCCAACACCTACTACCAGAAAAACCACCACACCTGCCTCTTCCTCCTCCCCCTCCTCTTCCTCCACCTTCACCTCCACCTCCAGCTCCATATCTACCTCCTCCTCCACTAAAACCAAATATGCCTCTGCTGTCTCTACCACTCCACCAAAGAAAGAAAAGAACGACAAGGATAATAATAAATGTAATTACACAAAATTAGAACGCAATTCCTCCTCTCATGTCATCCCAGCTCCCCCGCCATCGAGGAGGGGCTCTCACGCTCGCTCCCTCTCGACCAGCTCCGGGGAGTTAACTATTGATGAACCGATGCAGATCTCCTCTTGCAAGGGCCGAGAGAGGTCCCCGGCTAGCGCCTCCGAGCGCAAAAAAACTAAGAAACACGGCCGCTCCTATAACTCTTAAACCATTACGTTCAACGTTTTACAGTGGAACTGTAGAAGTATTCGGAATAAACTTCCATATTTGTTACTTTTGTGAACTTACACAGGCCGTCCGTTATTTGCCTACAAGAGACGATGCTGGAGGATCATCCTGATCCTTCAGTACTAAAACACTACCATGCGTACAGAAGACACGACGGTCACGGTGTGGCCGTATACACACATAAAACACTACCACACACATAAGTGACGTTGGATACCACTCTGGAGGCAGTCGCGTGCAGAGTGAAATTCAATGGCACGTATCTGGCTATCTGTTCTCTCTACTTGCCTCCCAATACGCCTATTGCTGATGATGACTTAAGGTCGTTATTTCGCCAGCTTCCAGGCAACAAGCTGGTTTTGGGCGACTTTAACGCCCATCATCAGCAATGGGGCAGTGAGAGGTCAAGTGTACGTGGGGAACAGATTGTTAACATTCTCCTACAGACAAACCTCTGTCTTCTGAACAATGGTTGTGCGACTCGTGTAGACGATCGGACAGGTAACGCGACGGCCATTGACTTGTCATTGGCCTCGCCAAATAGGTTCTCTGACTTCTCTTGGGAGGTCAGCGACGACGCACACGGAAGTGACCACCTACCAATCTGCATTTCTTACGAACGCGACGTTGCCACTATCCCTCCTCCACCTAAATTTAATTTTAAGAAAGCAGATTGGGCAACCTTCCGTGTGATCGCCGATATGGATATATCTGGCGAGGACACTGACACAATGGTTAGCAACACAACACAATCCATTTTACACGCCGCTGAGGCATGTATTCCGAAAACTTCTACAATTTACACAAAGCATGGAGTTCCATGGTGGACAACGGATTGCCGACAAGCACTTCGTGAGCGTAATGGGCGATACAGGTATTTCAGCCAGCAGCCCAGTCAAGCTAATTTCATGGCCAATAAAAAGGCAAGGGCTCAGGCAAGGTAAGTCATCCTTCAAACTAAGAGGGGCTCTTTCAGAGAGTTCACTGCATCAGTAAACCGTACAACCCCGCTAGGACAGGTATGGAACACAGTCCATATCCTTAGCGGGAAAAAAACAAGCACTCCAATAACCACACTCATCACCAACGGGGATGTTTCAGACACTCCCCCAGTTATTGCCAACGTACTAGCCCGGCAGTTTGAACAGGCGAGTAGCTCCGCCTCGTTCCACCCTGCCTTCCTTCCCCGGAAGGAGGCAGCAGAACAAACAGTCCCAAACTTTGCCACAGGAGGCGTAAACACTGATTACAACTCAGAGTTTACGCCGGATGAACTCCTCCTTGCCCTGAAATCCTGTAAAGGCTCCAGTCCTGGTCCAGATCAAATATCATACAGCATGCTCCAAAATCTCGGCCCTAGTTCACTTACTAAATTACTCTCCCTTTATAATAGAATCTGGACCACTCACACCTTCCCCCAATCTTGGCACTTTGCTCACGTTATCCCTATACCCAAAAAGACTGGTCGCCTTACGGACCCCAGTGCGTTTCGCCCTATTGCGCTCACGAGCTGTCTCTGTAAGGTCATGGAACGCATGATCAACAAAAGGCTGCTTTTTGTTTTAGAAGCAAAAGGTGTGTTAAGTGGTCAACAATCGGGCTTTCGGAAATACCGAAGCACAATGGACCAATTAATGCACCTGGAGCATTGCATTTCAGAGGCTTTCGCCAAAAAAGAATTCATGATAGGAGCGTTCTTGGACATTCACAAAGCCTTCGACATGACATGGCGACACGGTACCCTCATGAAACTCCATGCTCACGGTTTAAGAGGTAACTTGCCTATTTTTGTTCATAATTTCTTGCAGGACAGAACTTTCTCTGTCAAGCTTCCCGGTAACGTATTCTCGGACATTTATGTCCAGGAAAATGGGGTGCCACAGGGTAGTGTTCTTAGTCCTACATTATGTTGTGTTATGATTAATGATATTCTGTCATCAACTCCTGTCCCAAGAAATCTTAAATACTCGCTCTATGCTGACGACTGTGCGTTATAGCATTCGTCGCCAAATGCGCAGTTCTCGGCTGGACGGATTCAAATTGCTCTTGACTCCGTCCAACAGTGGGCCTCTCTGTGGGGATTTAAGTTTTCTGTTCCAAAATGTATCGGTGTAGTTTTCACTCAACGTAAAATTCCCGTTTTTCATATTTCTCTTCAAGGTCAGCCGATACCGTTTCAAAATTCAGTTAAGTTCTTGGGTCTGCATTTTGACAGCAGACTCAATTGGAAAACACACATAAATAATTTACTAGTTCGTTGCCATAAAAAAGTCAATGTCCTAAAATACCTATCAGGTACTTCTTGGGGAGCAGACAGAAAATCTTTATTAATGGTGTACAAGTCCCTAATTCGTTCTCACTTAGACTATGGCTCACCGGTGTATGGGTCTGCGTCGGACGCAACACTGAGGAGGCTAGATGTATTTCAGAATGCATGTCTGCGAATGTGTCTTGGAGCTCTACGGTGTACACGCGTGGGGCGTTTGGAGGTTGAGGCCAGTATACCACCACTAAGTGTGGACGGGACGGCCTATTACTGGCATACGGCCTGTCCACGACCCGGAAGACTCCACTCGGTATCATGGCAGCTAACTTAATTCAACAGCACCACCATCTCCACGCTGGTCGACATCGTCCACTAGCGGTCCGCCTTCACACTTTATGCCAGAGGTGTGAGGTGGACCTTGACGGTGTTGACCAGATGGTGCTACCAACAAAAGCCCCTTGGGAGCCCAAAGCCAACACCATTACAAAATGGCTACCCAAGCACAAGTCTGCCATGACCGAAGTGGAGATAGGATATCACTTCCGGGCTCTCGTCGCTAGCCTCCCTCCCTCGCTCCACCTGTACACTGACGGCTCCAAGTCGAATGAATGTGTGGGTGCTAGTGTTTGGTCGCGTGAATGTGCCCTCAGGTTCCGTCTACCTTCCCATACATCGGTTTTTTCCTCAGAACTTTTTGCAATTGATAAAGCCATAGATTATGCACTAAATTCAAATCATAACATAATTGTCATTTTCACGGACTTTATGTCAGCCCTTCAGGCGATAGAGTCAGGGCGCACGGATGCCAATGAAATCCAAGGCAACATCATTAATAAGTTAAATTCACGCCGTAAGTCTTTCTCTTTGTTTTGGGTGCCTGGTCATTCGCGTATTTACGGGAATGAGCAGGCTGACATGCTGGCTAGGTCCGCTGCAGAGCTCGAGGGAGCGTGGAACCTCCGTCGCGATCTGCAGTCATGTCTCTCGGCTGCAAAATCATCAGTTTACCTCCTGTGGCAAAGTCACTGGGACAACCTCCATCTTATCACAGTAAAACCCATCCTGGGCGAGTGGGCTTCCTCTAACCGCCCCACAAGGCATCAGGAGGTGGTCCTCGGACGCCTCAGGATGGGCTGCACCCTACCCACCCATATGCTCCCGTACATCGCCCACGCCTTCCCACCCCAATGCATCACCTGTCACACTACCCTCTCTATCGACCACATCCTGCTTCACTGTGTGCGTTATCGGGAGGCGCGACGGTCCCTCGCAGCTTGCTGTGAGGCCCGTCGCCTTCCGATAACGCAGACCACCCTTCTGGGTGACCAGCATCCGGATGTGGTCGATAACCTGATGATTTTTTTGGCCGAGACCAATTTAATCAAAGAGAAAAAATATATAATTAAATAAATTAAAGGGAATAGAATTTAATAAGTAAATAAAAAATCAATAAATAAAAATAAAATAAAATAAATAAAAAATAAAAATAAAAATAAAATAAAATAAAATATAATAAAATAAATAATTGAATAAAATAAGTAAAACTTAAATTTATATGGCCTAATAGCCTATGCCATGGCTGATGGCCAAAAAAAAAAGTGGCTCAGATAGAGACTGAGCCCAGACACTGTACTGAGTGCACGTTGTCCTGCCGCTTTCGTCTTTCACCTTCGGGTGTTTAATACATTTTTGACGGCCCCTCAGGTCTAGGATTAGCTAAATAAATATAGGTGTCCCTCTACCCATATACTGAGTTTGTTACCTCATTGTCCTCACCTTAGTGACAACAGTAAGTGTCTGTTGTCAGGTTGTCAGATTGTCCTTCCTCTCAAACCTACGGAGTGTCCGCCTCAGTGAGCGTGCTTTTGGGGTGAATTAACACCGATCGGCCCCCCTAGAGTGGTTTGGCAAGACAATCTGACGCTAGGAAACTCCTCCCTGGCGTCCTCCTGCTTGTGTCCCGCTCCCCTCCTGTAGGAGGGGGGTGTATCCCATGGCTGACGCCGCTTCGCCCCCTCCCTCCTCTAGGAGGAGGGAGGGTCCAGACCGACCACCCCTAACGAATACACGGCCCATCTCCTATGACAAAGCTACATATGTGACTCTTAAATCTAAGACCCAGACCCGCTTATCTACTGTAAATTCTTTCATAATAAAAAAGGTTATTGATGTAAACATTGGTACTGTTGCCAATGTAAAAAAACTTCCAAGCGGAGATTTATTAATTGAAACATTCAACTCAAAACAGGTCAGTTCCCTAATGAAGCTACAACGCATGCATGATATTGAGATTGAAGCTTCGATCCCAGTATCCATGAACTCGTGTCGGGGGGTTGCCTCCCATCGCGATTTTGTGGATATGACGGAAGACGAAATCGTTGATAACATGTATGATCAGGGCGTCATTGAGGCTCGTAAGATAACTAAATTCGTTGACGGTGCGAGAAGGAACACTGCTTCAGTCACTTTAACTTTTGCTGTTGCCAAGTTGCCTGATAGAGTGGATGTAGGATACGAGCGTGTTCCCGTTCGTCCCTATATTCCAAACCCTCTTCGGTGCTTTAAATGTCAACTCTATGGACACCACGGAAATGCTTGTCGTTCTGTTCAATCTTTTTGTGGTAAGTGTGCTTGCGAAGGTCATTCGTCGGAACAGTGTTTGTCATTGGTAGAGAAGTGTCGTAACTGTTCAGAAGCTCACTCTACTTTCTCGCGGGATTGTCCTGCTTGGAAACTGGAGAAAGAGGTCTGTACCGTTAAGGCAGTCGAAGGCATCTCGTACTTTGACGCGAGGAAGCGAGTGAAGGAGGCGCACGTCGCGCCTTCTCCAGGCGTTTCATACGCGGCAAGCGTACAGATGCGTCCAGTGATGAAGTCTGTTTCGATTCAGACTGAACCTCTGCCGGCTGCACCTACCCCAGTTGTTTCTCTTACTACGAATACCTCATCTACTCCTCCAACACCTACTATAGTGAAAACAACCACACCTGCCTCTTCCTCCTCCCACTCCTCCTCCTCCACCTCCTCCTCCACCACGTCCTCTACCTTTTCCTCCTCCTCCTCCTCCTCCTCCTCCATTAAAACCAAATATGCCTCTGCTGTCTCTACTACTCCACCTAAGAAGATAGAAAAGAACGACAAGGATAATATTAAATGTAATTACACAAGATTAGAGCGTAATTCCTCCTCTCATGTCATCCCAGCTCCCGCACCATCGAGGAGGGGCTCTCACGCTCGCTCCCTCTCGACCAGCTCCGGGGAATTAACAATTGACGAACCGATGCAGATCTCCTCTTGCAAGGGCCGAGAGAGGTCCCCGGCTTGCGCCTCCGAGCGCAAAAAAACTAAGAAACACAGCCGCCCCCATCGTAATTCTTAAACCATTACGTTCAACGTTTTACAGTGGAACTGTAGAAGTATTCGGAATAAACTTCCATATATGTCACTTTTAGTGAACTTACAAAGGTCGTCCGTTATTTGCCTACAAGAGACGATGCTGGAGGATCATCCTGATCCTTCAGTACTAAAACACTACCATGCGTACAGAAGACACGACGGTCACGGCGTGGCCGTATACACACATAAAACACTACCACACACATAAGTGACGTTGGATACCACTCTGGAGGCAGTCGCGTGCAGAGTGAAATTCAATGGCACGTATCTGGCTATCTGTTCTCTCTACTTGCCTCCCAATACGCCTATTGCTGATGAAGACATAAGGTCGTTATTTCGCAAGCTTCCAGGCAACAATCTGGTTTTGGGCGACTTTAACGCCCATCATCAGCAATGGGGCAGTGAGAGGTCAAGTGTACGTGGGGAACAGATTGTTAACATTCTCCTACAGACAAACCTCTGTCTTCTGAACAATGGTTGTGCGACTCGTATAGACGATCGGACAGGTAACGCGACTGCCATTGACTTGTCATTGGCCTCGCCAAATATGTTCTCTGACTTCTCTTGGGAGGTCAGCGACGACGCACACGGAAGTGACCACCTACCAATCTGCATTTCTTACGCACGCGACGTTGCCACTATCCCTCCTCCACCTAAATTTAATTTTAAGAAAGCAGATTGGGCAACCTTCCGTGTGATCGCCGATGTGGATATATCTGGCGAGGACACTGACACAATGGTTAGCAACGCAACACAATCCATTTTACACGCCGCTGAGGCATGTATTCCGAAAACTTCTACAATTCACACAAAGCATGGAGTTCCATGGTGGACAACGGATTGCCGACAAACACTTCGTGAGCGTAATAGGCGATACAGGTATTTCAGCCAGCAGCCCAGTCAAGCTAATTTCATGGCCTATAAAAAGGCAAGGGCTCAGGCAAGGAAAGTCATCCTTCAAGCTAAGAGGGACTCTTTCAGAGAGTTCACGGCATCAGTAAGCCGTACAACCTCGCTAGGACAGGTATGGAACACAGTCCATATCCTTAGCGGGAAAAAAACAAGCACTCCAATAACCACATTCATCACCAACGGGGATGTTTCAGACACTCCCCCAGCTATTGCCAACGTACTAGCCCGGCAGTTTGAACAGGCGAGTAGCTCCGCCTCGTTCCACCCTGCCTTCCTTCCCCGGAAGGAGGCAGCAGAACAAACAGTCCCAAACTTTGCCACAGGAGGCGTAAACAATGATTACAACTCAGAGTTTACGCCGGATGAACTCCTCCTTGCCCTGAAATCCTGTAAAGGCTCCAGTCCTGGTCCAGATCAAATATCATACAGCATGCTCCAAAATCTCGGCCCTAGTTCACTTACTAAATTACTCTCCCTTTATAATAGAATCTGGACCACTCATACCTTCCCCCAATCTTGGCACTTTTCTCACGTTATCCCTATACCCAAAAAGACTGGTTGCCTTACGGACCCCAGTGCGTTTCGCCCTATTGCGCTCACGAGCTGTCTCTGTAAGGTCATGGAACGCATGATCAACAAAAGGCTGCTTTTTGTTTTAGAAGCAAAAGGTGTGTTAAGTGGTCAACAATCGGGCTTTCGGAAATACCGAAGCACAATGGACCATTTAATGCACCTGGAGCATTGCATTTCAGAGACTTTCGCCAAAAAAGAATTCATGATAGGAGTGTTCTTGGACATTCACAAAGCCTTCGACATGACATGGCGACACGGTATCCTCATGAAACTCCATGCTCACGGTTTAAGAGGTAACTTGCCTATTTTTGTTCATAATTTCTTGCAGGACAGAACTTTCTCTGTCAAGCTTCCCGGTAACGTATTCTCGGACATTTATGTCCAGGAAAATGGGGTGCCACAGGGTAGTGTTCTTAGTCCTACATTATGTTGTGTTATGATTAATGATATTCTGTCATCAACTCCTGTCCCAAGAAATCTTAAATACTCGCTCTATGCTGACGACTGTGCGTTATGGCATTCGTCGCCAAATGCGCAGTTCTCGGCTGGACGGATTCAAATTGCTCTTGACTCCGTTCAACAGTGGGCCTCTTTGTGGGGATTTAAGTTTTCTGTTCCAAAGTGTATCGGTGTAGTTTTCACTCAACGTAAAATTCCCGCTTTGCATATTTCTCTTCAAGGTCAGCCGATACCGTTTCAAAATTCAGTTAAGTTCTTGGGTCTGCATTTTGACTGCAGACTCAATTGGAAAACACACATAAATAATTTACTAGTTCGTTGCCATAAGAAAGTCAATGTCCTAAAATACCTATCAGGTACTTCTTGGGGAGCAGACAGAAAATCTTTATTAATGGTGTACAAGTCCCTAATTCGTTCTCACTTAGACTATGGCTCACCGGTGTATGGGTCTGCGTCGGACGCAACACTGAGGAGGCTGGATGTATTTCAGAATGCATGTCTGCGAATGTGTCTTGGAGCCCTACGGTGTACACGCGTGGGGCGTTTGGAGGTTGAGGCCAATATACCACCACTAAGTGTGCGACGGGACGGCCTATTACTGGCATACGGCCTGTCCACGACCCGGAAGACTCCACTCGGTATCATGGCAGCTAACTTAATTAAACAGCACCACCATCTCCACGCTGGTCGACATCGTCCACTAGCGGTCCGCCTTCACACTTTATGCCAGAGGTGTGAGGTGGACCTTGACGGTGTTGACCAGATGGTGCTACCAACAAAAGCCCCTTGGGAGCCCAAAGCCAACACCATTACAAAATGGCTACCCAAGCACAAGCCTGCCATGACCGAAGTGGAGATAGGATATCACTTCCGGGCTCTCGTCGCTAGCCACCCTCCCTCGCTCCACCTGTACACTGACGGCTCCAAGTCGAATGAATGTGTGGGTGCTAGTGTTTGGTCGCGTGAATGTGCCCTCAGGTTCCGTCTACCTTCCCATACATCGGTTTTTTCCTCAGAACTTTTTGCAATTGATAAAGCCATAGATTATGCACTAAATTCAAATCATAACGTAATTGTAATTTTCACGGACTCTATGTCAGCCCTTCAGGCGATAGAGTCAGAGCGCACGGATGCCAATGAAATCCAAGGCAATATCATTAATAAATTAAATTCACGCCGTAAGTCTTTCTCTTTGTTTTGGGTGCCTGGTCATTCACGTATTTACGGGAATGAGCAGGCTGACATGCTGGCTAGGTCCGCTGCAGAGTTCGAGGGAGCGTGGAACCTTCGTCGCGATCTGCAGTCATGTCTCTCGGCTGCAAAATCATCAGTTTACCTCCTGTGGGAAAGTCACTGGGACAACCTCCATCTTATCACAGTAAAACCCATCCTAGGCGAGTGTGCTTCCTCCAACCGCCCCACAAGGCGTCAGGAGGTGGTCCTCGGACGCCTCAGGATGGGCTGCACCCTATCCACCCACATGCTCCCCTACATCGCCCACGCCTTCCCACCCCAATGCATCACCTGTCACACTACCCTCTCTATCGACCACATCCTGCTTCACTGTGTGCGTTATCGGGAGGCGCGATGGTCCCTCGCAGCTTGCTGTGAGGCCCGCCGCCTTCCGATGACGCAGAACACACTTCTGGGTGACCAGCATCCGGATGTGGTCGATAACCTGATGATTTTCCTGGCCGAGACCAATTTAATCAAAGAGTTATGACCTACTTGTATATTCCAATGCTTTTTATTATTGTACCACCTTGTATATACTGCACCTTCCCTTAATATATATATGTTTTGATATGAATGAGAGTATGTATTATGTGTCTGGCGTGAATGTCAATTATTCCCCATGTTTATTGTAAATACGTATTCGTACGTATCCTCCCCCATTGTATGTATGTACTATTTTTGTCCCTCACCTACCCTGACTAATGACTTTAGTTTTTGCCTTAGGTTCAGGCTCCCAAGTATGAATGTGTGTGCATGATGCGTGTCTGAAATGGTATGAATGTATTTCTATGTATGAAAATATAAAATGAATAAAAAATATATAATTAAATAAATTAAAGGGAATAAAATTTAATAAGTATATAAAAAAAAAAAAATAAATAAATAAATAAATAAATAAAATAAAAAGTAAAAATAAAATAAAATAAAATAAAATAAAATAAATAAATGAATAAAATAAGTAAAACTTAAATTTATATGGGCTAATAGCCTATGCCATGGCTGATGGCAAAAAAAAAAAAAAAAAAAAAAAAAAAAAAAAGTGGCTCAGAGAGACTGAGCCCAGACACTGTACTGTGTACACGTGGTCCTGCTGCTGTTGTCTTTCACCTTCGGGTGTTTAATATATTTTGACGGCCCCTCAGGTCTAGGTTAGATAAATAAATATAGGTGTCCCTCTACCCATGTACTGAGTTTGTTACCTCATTGTCCTCACCTTAGTGACAACAGTAAGTGTCTGTTGTCAGGTTGTCAGATTGTCCTTCCTCTCTCACCTACGGAGTGTCCACCTCAGTGAGCGTGCTTTTGGGGTGAATTAACACCGATCGGCCCCCCTAGAGTGGTTTGGCAAGACAATCTGACTCTAGGAAACTCCTCCCTGGTGTCCTCCCGCTTGTGTCCCGCTCCCCTCCTGTAGGAGGGGGGTGTACCCCATGGCTGAAGCCGCCTCCCCCCCTCCCGCCTCCAGGGGGAGGGAGGGTCCTGACCGACCACCCCCGACAACCACACGGCCCATCTCCTACGACCAAGCTACTTTTGTGACTCTAAAATCTAAGACCCAGACCCGCCTTTCTACTGTAAATTCCTTTATAATAAAAAAAAGTTATTGATGTAAACATTGGTACTGTTGCCAATGTCAAAAAACTTGCAAGCGAAGATCTACTAATAGAAACATTCAACTCAAAACAAGTCAGTTCCCTAATGAAGCTACGACGCATGCATGATATTGAGATTGAAGCTTCGATCCCAGTATCCATGAACTCGTGTCGGGGGGTTGCCTCCCATCGCGATTTTGTCGATATGACGGAAGACGAAATCGTTGATAACATGTATGATCAGGGCGTCATTGGGGCTCGTAAAATAACTAAATTCGTTGACGGCGAGAGAAGGAACACTGCTTCAGTCACTTTAACTTTTGCTATTGCCAAGTTGCCCGATAGAGTGGATGTAGGATACGAGCGGGTTCCCGTTCGTCCCTATATTCCAAACCCTCTTCGGTGCTTTAAATGTCAACTCTATGGACACCACGGAAATGCTTGTCGTTCTGTTCACTCTTTTTGTGGTAAGTGTGCTTGCGAAGGTCATTCGTCGGAACAGTGTTCGTCATTGGTAGAGAAGTGTCGTAACTGTTCAGAAGCTCACTCTACTTTCTCGCGGGATTGTCCTGCTTGGAAACTGGAGAAAGAGGTCTGTACCGTTAAGGCAGTCGAAGGCATCTCGTACTTTGACGCGAGGAAGCGAGTGAAGAAGGCGCACGTCGCGCCTTCTCCAGGCGTTTCATACGCGGCAAGCGTACAGATGCGTCCAGTGATGAAGTCTGTTTCGATTCAGACTGAACCTCTGCCGGCTGCACCTGCCCCAGCTGTTTCTCTTACTACGAATACCTCATCTACAACTCCAACACCTACTATCATGAAAACAACCACACCTGCCTCTTCCTCCTCCCACTCCTCCTCCTCCACCTCCTCCTCCACCACCTCCTCTACCTTTTCCTCCTCCTCCTCCTCCTCCTCCTCCTCCTCCTCCATTAAAACCAAATATGCCTCTGCTGTCTCTACCACTCCACCTAAGAAGACAGAAAAGAACGACAAGGATAATATTAAATGTAATTACACAAGATTAGAGCGTAATTCCTCCTCTCATGTCATCCCAGCTCCCGCACCATCGAGGAGGGGCTCTCACGCTCGCTCCCTCTCGACCAGCTCCGGGGAGTTAACAATTGACGAACCGATGCAGATCTCCTCTTGCAAGGGCCGAGAGAGGTCCCCGGCTTGCGCCTCCGAGCGCAAAAAAACTAAGAAACACAGCCGCCCCCATCGTAACTCTTAAACCATTACGTTCAACGTTTTACAGTAACTGTAGAAGTATTCGGAATAAACTTCCATATATGTCACTTTTAGTGAACTTACAAAGGCCGTCCGTTATTTGCCTACAAGAGACGATGCTGGAGGATCATCCTGATCCTTCAGTACTAAAACACTACCATGCGTACAGAAGACACGACGGTCACGGCGTGGCCGTATACACACATAAAACACTACCACACACAGAAGTGACGTTGGATACCACTCTGGAGGCAGTCGCGTGCAGAGTGAAATTCAATGGCACGTATCTGGCTATCTGTTCTCTCTACTTGCCTCCCAATACGCCTATTGCTGATAATGACTTAAGGTCGTTATTTCGCCAGCTTCCATGCAACAAGCTGGTTTTGGGCGACTTTAACGCCCATCATCAGCAATGGGGCAGTGAGAGGTCAAGAATACGTGGGGAACAGATTGTAAACATTCTCCTACAGACAAACCTCTGTCTTCTGAACAATGGTTGTGCAACTCCTGTAGACGATCGGACAGGTAACGCGACTGCCATTGACTTGTCATTGGCCTCGCCAAATATGTTCTCTGACTTCTCTTGGGAGGTCAGCGACGACGCACACGGAAGTGACCACCTACCAATCTGCATTTCTTACGCACGCGACGTTGCCACTATCCCTCCTCCACCTAAATTTAATTTTAAGAAAGCAGATTGGGCAACCTTCCGTGTGATCGCCGATGTGGATATATCTGGCGAGGACACTGACACAATGGTTAGCAACGCAACACAATCCATTTTACACGCCGCTGAGGCATGTATTCCGAAAACTTCTACAATTCACACAAAGCATGGAGTTCCATGGTGGACAACGGATTGCCGACAAGCACTTCGTGAGCGTAATAGGCGATACAGGTATTTCAGCCAGCAGCCCAGTCAAGTTAATTTCATAGCCTATAAAAAGGCAAGGGCTCAGGCAAGGAAAGTCATTCTTCAAGCTAAGAGGGGCTCTTTCAGAGAGTTTGCATCATCGGTAAGCCGTACAACCCCGCTATGACAGGTGTGGAATACAGTCCATGTCCTTAGCGGGAAAAAAACAACCACTCCGATAACCACACTCATCACCAACGGGGATGTTACAGACACCCCTTCAGCTATTGCCAACACCTTAGCCCGGCAATTTGAACAGGCGAGTAGCTCCGCCTCGTTCCACCCTGCCTTCCTTGCCCGGAAGGAGGCAGCAGAACAAACAGTCCCAAACTTTGCCACAGGAGGCGTAAACACTGATTACAACTCAGAGTTTACGCCGGATGAACTCCTCCTTGCCCTGAAATCCTGTAAAGGCTCCAGTCCTGGTCCAGATCAAATATCATACAGCATGCTCCAACATCTCGGCCCTAGTTCACTTACTAAATTACTCTCTCTTTATAATAGAATCTGGACCACTCACACCTACCCCCAATCTTGGCACTTTGCTCACGTTATACCAATACCCAAAAAGACTGGTCGCCTTACGGACCCCAGTGCGTTTCGCCGTATTGCGCTCACGAGCTTTCTCTGTAAGGTTATGGAACGCATGATTAACAAAAGGCTATTTTTTGTTTTAGAAGCAAAAGGTGTGTTAAGTGGTCAACAATCGGGTTTTCGTAAATGCCGAAGCACGATGGACCATTTAATGCACCTGGAGCATTGCATTTCAGAGGCTTTCGCCAAAAAAGAATTCATGATAGGAGTGTTCTTGGACATTCACAAAGCCTTCGACATGACATGGCGACACGGTATCCTCATGAAACTCCATGCTCACGGTTTAAGAGGTAACTTGCCTATTTTTGTTTATAATTTCTTACAGGACAGAACTTTCTCTGTCAAGCTTCCCGGTAACGTATTCTCGGACATTTATGTCCAGGAAAATGGGGTGCCACAGGGTAGTGTTCTTAGTCCTACTTTATTTTGTGTTATGATTAATGATATTCTGTCATCAACTCCTGTCCCAAGAAATCTTAAATACTCGCTCTATGCTGACGACTGTGCGTTATGGCATTCGTCGCCAAATGCGCAGTTCTCGGCTGGACGGATTCAAATTACTCTTGACTCCGTCCAACAGTGGGCCTCTCTGTGGGGATTTAAGTTTTCTGTTCCAAAATGTATCGGTGTAGTTTTCACTCAACGTAAAATTCCCGCTTTGCATATTTCTCTTCAAGGTCAGCCGATACCGTTTCAAAATTCAGTTAAGTTCTTGGGTCTGCATTTTGACAGCAGACTCAATTGGAAAACACACATAAATAATTTACTAGTTCGTTGCCATAAAAAAGTCAATGTCCTAAAATACCTATCAGGTACTTCTTGGGGAGCAGACAGAAAATCTTTATTAATGGTGTACAAGTCCCTAATTCGTTCTCACTTAGACTATGGCTCACCGGTGTATGGGTCTGCGTCGGACGCAACACTGAGGAGGCTGGATGTATTTCAGAATGCATGTCTGCGAATGTGTCTTGGAGCCCTAGGTGTACACGCGTGGGGCGTTTGGAAGTTGAGGCCAATATACCACCACTAAGTGTGCGACGGGACGGCCTATTACTGGCATACGGCCTGTCAACGGCCCGGAAGACTCCACTCGGTCTCATGGCAGCTACTGTAATTAAGCAGCACCACCATCTCCACACTGGTCGACACCGTCCACTAGCTGTCCGCCTTCACACTTTATGCCAGATGTGTGAAGTGGATCTTGACGGTGTTGACCAGCTTGTGCAACAAACAAAAGCCCCTTGGGAACCCAATACCAACATTAATATTAAATGGCTACCCAACCACAAGCCTGCCATGACCGAAGTGGAGATAGGATATCACTTCCGGGCTCTTGTCGCTAGCCTCCCTACCTCCCTCCACCTGTACACTGACGGCTCCAAGTCGAGTGAATGTGTGGGTGCTAGTGTTTGGTCGCGTGAATGTGCCCTCAGGTTCCGACTACCTTCCCATACATCGGTTTTTTCCTCAGAACTTTTTGCAATTGATAAAGCCATAGACTATGCACTAAATTCAAATCATAACGTAATTGTCATTTTCACGGACTCTATGTCAGCCCTTCAGGCGATAGAGCCAGAGCGCACGGATGCCAATGAAATCCAAGGCAATATCATTAATAAGGTAAATTCACGCCGTAAGTCTTTCTCTTTGTTTTGGGTGCCTGGTCATTCGCGTATTTACGGGAATGAGCAGGCTGACATGCTGGCTAGGTCCGCTGCAGAGCTCGAGGGAGCGTGGAACCTCCGTCGCGATCTGCAGTCATGTCTCTCGGCTGCAAAATCATCAGTTTACCTCCTGTGGCAAAGTCACTGGGACAACCTCCATCTTCCCACTGTAAAACCCATCCTAGGTGAGTGGGCTTCCTCCAACCGCCCCACAAGGCGTCAGGAGGTGGTCCTCGGACGCCTCAGGATGGGCTGCACCCTATCCACCCACATGCTCCTCTACATCGCCCACGCCTTCCCACCCCAATGCATCACCTGCCACACTACCCTCTCTATCAACCACATCCTGCTTCACTGTGTGCGTTATCAGGAGGCGCGACGGTCCCTCGCAGCTTGCTGTGAGGCCCGCCGCCTTCCGATGACGCAGATCACCCTTCTGGGTGACCAGCATCCGGATGTGGTCGATAACCTGATGATTTTCCTGGCCGAGACCAATCTAATCAAAGAGTTATGACCTACTTGTATATTCCAATGCTTTTTATTATTGTACCATCTTGTATATACTGCACCTTCCCTTAATATATATATGTTTTGATATGAATGAGAGTATGTATTATATGTCTGGCGTGAATGTCAATTATTTCCCATGTTTATTGTAAATACGTATTCGTACGTATCCTCCCCCATTGTATGTATGTACTATTTTTGTCCCTCACCTACCCTGACTAATGACTTTAGTTTTTGCCTTAGGTTCAGGCTCCCAAGAATGAATTTGTGTGCATGATGCTTGTCTGAAATTTTATGAATGTATTTCTATGTATAAAAATATAAAATTAATAAAAAAAATATATATATATAATTAAATAAATTAAAGGGAACAAAATTTAATAAATAAATTTTTAAAATTAAACCAAAAAAAATAAAAAATAATAAAATAAAAAATAAAAATATAATAAAATAAAATAAAATAAAATAAATAAATAAAATAAGTAAAACTTAAATTTAAATGGCCTAATAGCCTATGCCATGGTTGATGGCAAAAAAAAAAAAAAAAAAAGTGGCTCAGTCTCTTGTGTCCAGACTACAGCTAGAAAGGTAAGGAATTCGTGTGTTGCGAGGGGAATTGAAAACACGTGGAACCTTCCTAGTAATATTCATGTCTAACCTAAAACTGTCCTCCCGGATACAGCTCCCGAGAGGATCAGCACATGACTGTCTTCTTCTTATTGCTGGAGCTTCTGAGGCTGCCTGTGAGGTAGACTGAACAAGCGGACGAAGAGGCAGGAAGCACATGGTGACACGGACACACGGACATCAGTCCAGTGAGTGCTATTCGGCTACTTCTTCCCATTAGTCCCCTTACATAATTAGGTAGGGTTAGCTAGATATTTTCATGTGTGTTAACATGGCGTGTATGGCAATTTACAGTTTGTATATTGTAATGTGTCATGTGTGGTAAGACAAGAGTTTGTAAAAACACCGCACGAATTCAGTAAGTTGTGTTTCTCACTAGTCACCAAGTAAATTCTGTTTATTTATTTATTTTACTCTTTTCTTTTCTTTCATTGGCCTTAGGGAAAGGGACCTAATAGAAGGGTAGTCGTGATAGCAGTGGTATAGGTAGAATTAGTGTATATGTAAAATTAGTGATGTAGGTAGTGGTGGCAAGCGGTACGGTGGTGACAACAGTGGAGGTTAGTATCGACTTGGTACAGGTGGATTGGTACAGTGGTGACAGCAGTGTCGATGCCAATTGGTACATATATATTATATATATATATATATATATATATATATATATATATATATATATATATATATATATATATATATGTACCAATATAAGAAGCTACACTGCTGTCACCACTGTACCGCTTGCCACCACTGTACAGATTGCCACCACTGTACAGATTCTACTACTTTACTAATTCTACCAACACCACTGCTACCATTGTACTGATTTTATCCTACACCACTGCTACCACTAATACCCTTCTTTTAGGTCCTTTCCCTAAGGCCGATGAAAGTGTGGTGCCCGGGGGGGGGGGGGGGCTGGTTCAGAGGTACGTTATTTATTTAACTGATGTTATTGGTTGATTAATTTCTTTACCTAATTAATTTGTTTCACTTTCACTTCACTGCTGAAGGACCACCAGTGTGGTGCCTTGTCATTAAATTAACTTCTAATGGGGAACTCTCATGGCAATTAAAAAGATATTTACTTTGATTAATTATATTTATTAATGGTCCCTGATGTTGGATATTTCCCTGAATATTAAGAAAAGAAAGCTGCCACCACCCCCAAAGGTTTAATGAGAATTAGGGGATTCTCAGGGAATTTAGTTTCTTCCTAAAGGGAAGTTAAAATATTCGAAAGAGAAAATAATTACTACCAGGGAAATATAGGCGACCAATGAAAAGAAAAGGGAACTAATTTAACAATTTAGTCATTTGGTAGAGTGGACTGAGTTTCAATAAGACACATGGATTCGTGGATTTGTTTCATATCCTTTTTCAAGAGTGTTGAGCACCTCCCACATTTACCTTACCACGCCAACGGAGGTTAGTATTAACACGGAATCACTTTCTCAGAATTTTACTTGGGTTATTTATTTATGGTATACTTTGAATATCACAGGCTGATCATTGAGTCTTAGAAACACGGCTTAGTTATAGTATCAGACAACTTAATGGCTCATGGCAGAAAAACATCACCTTCCTCAAAAAGAAAATAAACACACAGAGTTGGCAATACTAATCTCACCTCGAGATACCAAACTCTTCACTCATTACAAGTTATACCCTTGACTCCCTTCCCTGAAAAATATCACCTTAAAAATTTTATAATTTTGTAACTGGGCCTGAGAACAGTTAAAGAACCTTTTCTCAGGGGATTTCCGAAAGTAAGGTGATCTCAATGTTTCTGGTTATGCAGACATAGGATAATTCTTCCTCACTAGATAGGAATACGCGATCCCTACTCCTGAATACATGGGCTGGGCCTATCAGACCGTCCTACGTGACACATAGTTCCCTAAAGCTTAACTCGGAATTCATGCGTCGGCTTTCTAGCCGTTCATTTAACTACAAAAACAAAAGAAAGTAAATGAGAAATTGGTGTAACTGTCGTGGAGGCATTCTTTCCCTGTGGATGTGATAACAGCTTAGCCTCCAATAATAGTATAATTCATTTCCTTAACTCAGAAGTTAATACACAGTCACAATAACATACAAATTACCATGAAAAATATATATTATACACCCTGAAATATTATTTTGAAGGGAAACAGGGGCACAGGAGGCCATGCGGTTTTGAAACCACGTTGTCCTTCTTGAAGAGAAGGAAATTGGTATTATCCACTTGTAATAGATCTCAACAGAGGTTTACATGTATTGTCAGACTACTGGGGAAGATTATGGACTATATAATAATGGCGAGAGGCATTGGATTTTACAAATATTGAGAAATTTCGAGAGCGATGTCACTCACCTGTGGACGTGATAACAGCTTAGCCTCCAATAACACCCTCGCTAGGAAAACCGCGGGAGATGAGAAGGGGGAAGGGGGGGTTTCGAGGATATTCCTCCTTTGATCTTATTATTAATTGATTATTGAGACGTGAAATAGTTATCAGTTTATAGGAAATTAATTTTGACGCTAAATAAGTGACATTTAGATATCTATTGAACCTGATCTCTGGATTAATATATAGGGGAAAATTTTGGTCTACGTGACTTTTTGCATGTCACGGGCCCCGGGGCATGATCACCTTATATGATGCAATATTACGTCATTCTTAACAAAGTTTTGTGGGAAGATAATTAAGTAGGTTAATCATATTAGACTATGGAGAGCATTTTGACAAGTTAATAACTATTAATAGTGATTAGATTATGATATTAATTTCTTTCCATAGAAAACTGTCTTGGGGGGGGGGATGACTGCATAGGATTTGAAAGTTTGGAGAAACAATTCTAATATAAACATTAATATAAACATATAGTATAAAATTATGAATGATGTGTGAGTAAAAACATTTATATAATGCAGTATCACCTTGGGAATACAGGATCTAAGGGCAGACTAAACAAAACAAAAAGGTACATTCAGTAGGCCTATTTGAGATTAAATTGGAGGCATCACACGACTTTTCCCTCCGGGTGAAATGTTTTTACTCACTAATAATAAAAAAAATTACATCCTAACAGATTTACAATTTAGGAACTGGTTTAGTGGTCACTAAGGCTACAACCCACCTTGGTTTTCCATCAGTCTAACATTCACTCGACCTTCCCCATCACTTCACTACTTTTGCAGCCCTTCCTGGCTAAAACACTGGCAACGTAATATGTGGTTCCTGAGAAACCAATTGCCTGGCTACTGCTGCTACTTGGCTGTAGTTCAGATTATTGTAGGGCACACCCCAGTCCACATACTCATGAGAGAAGTATGGATGATCTCGTCAACTGTACAAGATCCCGGACACTCGGTAGCTAAGTTGAGCCTTCCAACCCTTGACTTTCACACCAAAACAAACGATAACATAAATTCTCAGTCATTCATCTTCATTTTCTCATAACATTTGCATTCAATCACCCTTCATTCGTTTCCGCAGCAAGTGGTCATACAGGAAGCATTTGACAGAGCTTAGGCTACGTCCTGATGTCTCCTCCATCTCCTAACACCGGCAGACTGTAGCTTAGAGGCCTAATCACACTACTACCAGGTGTGATTCCCTCACGTTAAAGTGGCCTACAGCTTCCTGAACTAGTCCATTGTGTGAACTACACACAATCCTGTGAACTTATCTTCTACTTCAAAAGTTCACCACTCCTTCAGGGCTCAAACTAGGCCCGGGGGAATTAAGGTGGATAGTCTATCGACCTGTCACACCTGGGTCGATTCACCAACAACATACCTCCAAGGGGATTGCAACTTAGCACCACTAATTGTTCAAACCTGTTCCTTTATATCTTAAAACTAACTGTCAGCCTACTGGGGAGAGGGAATCCACTTGACGAGGGGCATGGCGTCCGAAGAAGGCGAAGAAAGGCTGGACGGCCGTTGAAGAGTGCACAGCATGGTTGAGTACTGTCTGGCAGGACGCCAGATACTGCGGCCACTTGAGTGGGTACCCTGCACATAGGATAGCCAGTGCCGTCTTGAGGGACGAATGGAGCCTCTCCGTGGTGCTGTTCCCTCGGGGATGATATGGGGTTGTATGGCAGTTGGCAATCTGATGCCTCCGGCAGAGGTCTTGGAACTGCCGGGACACAAACTCCAACCCGTTGTCGTGGACCACAGACTGGGGGGTGCCGAAGTCTGCGAGGTACTGCTCCATGCTCTCCACGACAGTGTGTGTGTGTTTTGTTTTAAGTGGGTATAATTTCACGAACCTATTGAAATGATTCACTACCGAAATTTTCCACATTCTCCCTTGTTGTGGCAATGTTAGGCAGTGCTCAAAACACTTTAAATCCCACCGCTTAAGCCACCAGTGTGGTGCCCGGGGGGGGACGGGGGCGTTATTTTATTTATTTATAGTTGTTAATTGTTGTTATTCTATTCTTTATTTAATTTATTTGTTTTACTTTCACTTCACTGCTGAAGGACCACCAGTGTGG
>JAXIVD010001343.1:0-15000 GCA_036785275.1 Cancer borealis | reverse complement strand
TTAGGCACAGAGCACCATACTGATTGGTGAGTGCAGTTCCCATGGTTATCTGGTGACCCTGTGATATCTGTTCCCCCTGGATGACTTACCAGAAGAGGTTGGCTCTATATTCGATGACTCGGTTAAGATGAATATTACCTAATGGTCTTTGGGAAAATAAGTAATTACAAATGTCACTCGAAGAAAATCAACTAATCTCAATAAGAAGTGCTCGCTCCCCCTTGGCTAACAGGTGGATCCCTAGCGCCCCTCCTTCCCCCCACACACAGGCGAACACAAACTTATATATATATATATATATATATATATATATATATATATATATATATATATATATATATATATATATATATATATATATATATATTTGGTATGCTTCAAATTGAAAACAAAGACAAACACATTTTCTTTATTTGGTATGCTTCAAATTGAAAACAAAGGCAAACACACATTTTCTTTATTTGGTATCCTCCCCATGGGATCTACCTTGTCGTGGTGGGGGGGCTTGTGTGTCCGTCAAGACCAACAAGATGATCCCGACCGTAGGCTGGTGTGGGTCATCGGTGCCGCCCGCCAGGGGGATCGCCCGTTGTGGGCCGTCCTGTGTTGGCTGGAGGGTGCCTGGGCCGGTAGGCATCGAGGCCGAGGACTTTGCTCGCCGCTGCGCGGCAAACTTTCGGTGCCACAAAGGCTGCCTTTTAAACCGGGTAGCCCTGTGGGGGACGAGGTACCCCGTCCCGGGCGGCAGCGCTCGGCTCCTTTTGCCAATCCGGTAGGCGGTTTACCCGTGATCCCCGATGCCATGTTCATTAAAACAACAGTATATGGATAAACCAAACTTAACAAGCCCCCCTCGAGTGGTATCCAACCAGTCCCTCGAGGCCTCTGCTGCTGATCGCCCCCTCCCTGACACCTCTGCTTGCCCAATGGACCTGGTCTCGACCTCTCTACTTGTTCCTCAGACCAATCCACCTTCTACTCTCCCTTGTACCCCTACCCCCTCCACAACTTCTTCATCCTATACCCCACCTCCCATATCTTCTCTCTTTCCTGCTACCACCCCCCCACCCCCCACAGGGTTCGGTCCTCATTACTCCTCATCCTCCTCTACCACTACCACAGCCTCTATTCGCACCCCTGTAGTCTCCTCACTTCACCTGCCCCCTGCTCCTCCTTCTACCGTCCCTATTTCCAGCACCCCTTCTACTACCTCTCTTCCCTCCCCTACGTCTACCGCTCTCCCGACTCTCTCTTCCACTCCTATCACCCCTCCAGCCTCCCTCCCCGTCACATCTACATCTTCCTATATTACCACCTTAGCCCCTTATGTTCCCTCTTCCTCTAAGAAGACTACGGCACAGCCCCGGACTGGCTCCTCTCGTGGCGTTTCTCATCCTTCTGCCTATGACCTTTTCTTCGCCCCTGCCCGCTGGGATCGTTTCTTCATTATCCCCCTCTCCGCTCCCTTCGCTGAGAATACCCTCCTATTTCAACGTTGTCTACAGGAACAAGTCGGCAAGGTTCATTTTCAAACCCGACCTGACCGTTCACGCCTGGTACGCGTGGAGTCTGAGGCTCAGTCTCAGGCCATGGCCAACTTATTGGCTCCATCCGGTACCCGCATCTGTGCAACCCCTGACGACCGTCTCAATACATGCACTGGCACTGTCGTAATCTCCCCACAAGACTGCCCAATTGACGACAAGATCTGGTCAGACTGTCACACTGACCTACTAGATCTACTCAGCGAGTACGACGCTGTAACCGCTCGCTGTTATACCTTGTCCCTCCGAGGTCGCCAGAGAAACTCCACCAATGTTGCACGGATATCCTTTAAACGCCACGATCTCCCTACCCATATCTACGTTGGGGGCGTCATGCTCCCAGTCCGGCCTTACGTTCCTCCACCTCGCCAGTGCCGAAACTGTTGGCGTTTTGGTCATCCAGAAAAACACTGCCGCTCCGCTCTCCGCTGCCCTTTGTGTGGCCTTACCCATACCCGCGATCAATGCCATACCACTATGTGGCGGCCCCTATAATGTTCACTACCGCGGCTGCCCAACTTACAGGTTTGAGGCTGAAGTCGCTGGTATTCGCTTCCGTGACGGTCTCACATTACGTGAGGCTCGTCAGAAAGCCTGTCGCCTAGGCTTCACCCCTTCTCCTCACCATGTTGCTGCCTCCGCCTCTTCCCCTCACCTTCCAGCCACGTCCTCTTCTTCCCGCCCCGATCCTCGGCCTTCCTCCCCTACCCCTTCTTCCACCCATCCCTCCCCTCTACCTCCTTCCTACTCCCTCTCCCTCCCACCCTCCATCCTCCATCTCCTGCTCTAATTCTTTTGCTGTCCTTGACCCTGATACTCCTACCTCCATCACCGTCTGTACCCCTACCCCTCCCTCTCCACGCCCTCAGCGCTTCCACTCCACCAAACGACAACACCACTCTGAAACTTTGGTCTCCTCCCCCCCACCAACCCCCTCTCCAGCTCCCGCCTTGATCTCTTCACCCCCTCTCCACCTTGCTAAAAAAGACTCGCCCTGCACCTTCCTCACCCGCTCCTTCCGAGGGTGATAACCTCGATGCCATCATCGAGTACAAAAAGAACACGACTCCATTGTCCTCTCCTCCTACTTCTTCATCTCCTCCCCCGACCCCTCCTATCCAGGTCGTGGCCTCTATTCACCCACCCCCCAAGCACCTTCCTCCTACCCCAACTCCCCCTTCTCCACCTTCTCCCTCTGCTGTCTCCCCTCCTCAACCCCTCCTCCAGCCCCACTCGCCCCCCTCTGCACCCGGCGCTCCGCCATCTCCCCCTTCCCCGCTTTACTCTTCCCTCCCCTCCTCGTCTTACCCCGCCTGTTCTTCGGTGCAGCCCCCTTCGTCTGCCCCTCCCCCACCTTTCTCTGCTACCCGATCTATCCTCTCTCTTCCCCTACCACCTGGCTACTCCCGCACCGATCTTCTCTCTCAATCTCCCCCCTCTCCCCATACCTCATCCGTTCCTGACCCCCTTCCTTCTTCCTTGCCTCTTATGGATATGGACCCCGGTCCTTTACTCCCTGAGAACACTCCTCCCTCACCTACACCCATCCCGAGTCTTATTCCCTACTGATCATGTCTGTTCTTCAGTGGAATATTCGTGGTTTTCGTGCCCATCGACAGGATCTTCGTCAACTCATTTCCTCTTATGCCCCCATGGTCCTCTGCCTTCAGGAAACCTTCCTTACTAGCCCGCCCACCCCTATTCCCCAGTACCGCTTTTTTTCCTCCCCACACTCTATCTCTTCTTCTGCTATTCTTCTTCACCAGTCTGTTGCTTCTACCCCTCTTCCTATCCCTACTACACTTCCCTGTACAGTCCTTCGTATCTACCTCCGCCGTTGGGTGTCTCTCGTTTTCCTTTACCTTTCCCCTTCCCAGCCTCTTGATCTCGATGCCCTCCGCTCCCTTTTCTCTAACCTCCCTTCCCCCCTCCTTGTGGTTGGTGATTTTAATTGTCGCCACACCCTTTGGAGGGATTCTGTGATCACCTCTCGTGGCCGCTCTCTCGACCATCTCCTTAAAGACTTTGACCTTACTATTCTTAATACTGCCGCCCCCACACACCTTGATCTCCGCACCCAGACTTTCTCCTGCCTCGACCTCGCCCTCTGTTTCCCTGACCTACTACTAGATCTCCACTGGTCGGTTCTTGACCACAATCCCTGTAGTGATCATTTCCCAGTTCTTCTTTCTCCTACTTCCTACATCCCTCTTCCCAGTCCCCCTCGCTGGTGCTTTGGTAGAGCAGACTGGCGTGCTTTTGCCTCACTGTCTGCCCTTCGTCTCTCCTCTCCTGATTTTTCCTCCTCTTCTGATATGCTGATCTACTTTATCACGTCTGTTCTCGCTGCTGCTTTTGTCTCCATCCCTCGGACTTCCCGTCCCTTTGCCTCCAAATGTGTTCCCTGGTGGAACCCTGCCTGCACTACTGCCTTTCGCTTGAAACGGGTGGCCTGGAGTAGTTACCGATGTAAACGGGACACTCCCGGCCAGCTCCCGGCCTTTGTTAACTTTAAACGTGCCTCGGCTAGGTTCCGCCGGACCACTAGATTGGCTCAGTCCAACAGCTGGCGTGCTTATGTGTCTACCTTGACTTCCTCTATCCCCATTGTTTCAGTCTGGCGCCGTATTCATAAATTATCAGGTAAACACCCACCCTCCTTTGCTCCTGTACTTCGTCTCCCCCAGGGTGATATTGCTGAACCCCTCCAGGTTGCTACAGAACTGGGCTCGTTTTTAGCAGCGTCAGCAGTGGTTCCCATCTTCCTCCTGAGTTTGCTGCCCTTAAGGCGGCACGTGAGCACACCCCTATTACCTTCACACTTTCTTCTAATGCTTCATATAACACCCCCTTCACCCCCTCTGAACTTACCTCTGCCTTGAAATGCTGTCGTAACACCTCTGCGGGCCCTGATGGTGTTCACTATCAGATGCTCCGCCACCTTCCTACTGTCTCCCTGACCTTCTTACTTACCCTTTATAATCGGGTTTGGCTAACTGGGGACTTCCCACTCCAATGGCGCGAAGCACTTATACTCCCTTTTCTTAAGCCTAACAAATCTGGTGCTCTCCCCCAGGATTATAGGCCCATTGCTCTGACTAGTTGTGTCTGCAAGCTCCTTGAGCGCATGATCAATCTCCGATTGATGTGGTACCTCGAATCAAAGAACCTTCTCTCCCCCACTCAGTTTGGATTCCGCCGTGCCCGCGGTACAGCAGAACCTCTCGCCCGCTTACAAACATGTATTACTTCTGCTTTTGCCCGACGAGAATCTGTCTTAGCTGTTTTCTTTGATCTTGAGAAAGCTTACGATACCACTTGGCGTCATCATATCCTTCACCAGCTGTCCTGTGTCGGTATATCTGGCAACATGGGGGTTTTCCTCCATAACTTCCTGCGGAACCGTTCCTTCCGCGTTAGGGTCGCTTCCTCTTGCTCCCCCTCCTTCTGTCAGTACGAGGGTGTGCCCCAGGGCTCAGTCCTGAGTACTACCCTCTTCCTCCTGGCCATTGACGGTATCGTTTCTACCCTTCCGCCTGGTGTCAGGTCCTCTCTTTATGTAGACGATTTCGCCATTTATACCTCGGGCAGCTCCTCCAGTCTTCTCCATCGCCTTCTTCAATCTGCTGTTACTGCCACCTCCTCTTGGGCCACCGACCATGGCTTCCGCTTCTCCCCTACAAAGTCTTTCTCCATTTACTTTTCTCGTTCCCGTACTGCTTGTCCCCCTCCCCTTCTTCTTTATGGCACTCCTCTTGAGTATCGCATATCGGGAAAGTTTCTTGGTCTTATCTTCGACCCTCGCCTCACTTGGCGCCAGCATGTCCTCTCTCTCAGGGATACCGCCCTTCGCCGCCTCCGTCTTCTACAAACCCTCTCCCATGTGTCTTGGGGTGCTGACCGCAAGACTCTACTTTCGCTGCATACTGTACTGATCCTTTCTGTCCTTGATTATGGCTGCCATGTTTATTTTTCCACCTCCCCCTCCGTCCTCAGCCTCCTTGACCCTGTTCATCACCTTGGTCTTCGCCTTGCTCTTGGTGCTTTCTGATCTTCCCCTGTGGAGAGCTTATACACTGAAGCCGGCCTCCCTTCTCTTCCCCGTCGCCGGGCCCTCCTTTCCCTCCGCTGTTATGCCCGTTCCCTTCAATTTCCCTCCTTCGCTTTGCGTATCCCTCCTTCTCTGTCTGCAACCTTTGCCACCCGGCCTCGCTTACCTGTTCCCTTCCCCCTCCGTATGCGTGCCCTTCTATCTCATCCTTCTTCCACCCTCCCTTAATCCTCTCCCATTCTCTGTTTCCTCTACTCCTCCCTGGCTCTCCCCTCACCTCTCCTTTTGCTCCTCTGTCTTCCCAATCTCCCCGAAATCTAATACCCCTTCCTGTGTCTTACGCTCCCATTTCTCGGCTCATCTTCCTACTCATTCTGGTAGCGTACACGTTTATACAGATGGCTCCAAGTCTTCTACTGGCTCGGGCTGTGCTGTCCTGTTTCCTGACACTTATTTCCAATACCGCCTCCCTCTTGAGGCTAGCGTTCTTACTACTGAGCTGTTTGCGATTCTTTTTGCCCTCCGCCGCATCTTCCGCCTCACCGCTTCTTCTTATACTATTTTTACCGACTCTCGCTCGTCCCTCTCCCTTTTATCTTCCTTTTCCTCTTCGCATCCTCTTGTCCGTGACATCCAGGACTGGTTATTCCGCCTTTCTGTCCGTCACAAAACAGTTCGTTTTTGCTGGGTACCCAGTCATGTTGGAATCCCTGATAACGATGTTGTTGACTCTTTGGCACATGACGCCCTCACCCTTCCTACCTTTTGCACTTCCTCCCTTCCTGTTTCTGATTATTTACCAGTTTTTCGGACTTTCCTTTATACCCGCTGGCAATCTTTCTGGTCCACCTTTACCTCTAATAAACTTCGCGCTGTCAAGCCCTCTGTTTCCCCTTGGTCCTACCCATCTCATCCTACTAGACGCTGGGAGACTGCCCTGGCCCGCTTACGAATTGGCCACACCAGATTCACCCATTCTTACCTGATGTCCCGTTCCCCTCCCCCCGTCTGCCCATCTTGTGACGTCCTTTCTTCTCTTCCTCATCTCCTTCTTTCATGTCCTGCCTTCGCAGCCCCTCGTCTTGCAGCCTTCCCCCACCTTTCCTCCCTGTCTCGTGCCCCCTGTCTTGCTGACATCCTCGCTGAGTCCCCTTCCTTTTCCCTCCCTGCCCTTATATCCTTTCTTCGTACCGCTAACGTCCTACATCTAATCTAATCCCTACCCGATCCTACCCCCCACCTAGCCCTACTATCTAACCCTACTACCCCAATAGTGCCATATGGCCTTTGTTGCCTGGCACATTTTCCACCCCCCACATTACAATTACAATTACAATTTATTTGGTATGCTTCTAATTGAAAATAAAGGCAAACACATTTTTTCTATTTGGTGTGCTTCGAATTGAAAACAACACAGGTGAACACACACACTTTTTTATTTTTTTATTCTCTATAAACTGCATACATGTTCCTTTATCTTAGTAACTTAGTTGGTGTTTATGACATATATTATGTCATTTAGATTTTGTAAAAACAAAGTTACTTATTAGCTGCTCCTAATGCCACCTTGCCGCCCCCCTACCGCCCCCTTTTGCCTCACTGACCCCCCAGATCTTTCCACCGCCCCCAGGGGGCCGATGCGCCCAATTTGGGAACCAATGCGTTAATTCATTCACTAATTGACTCAATACGTTATATTACTTTGTTTTTGCGCACTCTTACACACAATGCTTGGTAGCTCAGTGGTAATGTCTTGGCTTGTCATTCTGCAATCTCAGGTTCGCGCCTCGCTCAAGGCGCAAACTCTTAGGCTATTCTGATAATTCAACTATAATCACAGTATGACATAATGGCGAATGTTTAATAAGTGAATGGCTGTACGATAACTGCGTTCCTGCCAGGCATGCTTATCAGTATGTATATACACTGAAGTTGATGATTAGGCATTAAGATCACCAGATGCCAGCCATCATGGTAGGTCTGCTTCTCACGTGAGTATTTTGAAGCTCGTGCCCATACTAAAGGAAGACAGTAGAAAATGGGAGTTTATTCTTGAAACTTAATTAAGAAATAGGCGTCCATACTGAGAGTGTGGATGGTTACCCAGCTCAGAAGCAGCTAAGTTTGAGTATGCTGAGCTGGAAATTAATTACCATGATTCCACAAAAAGTATGCAGTAAGAAGAAATAAGATATGAGTAGGCACTGCGACCTGACAACACTCATTTCCCAATTAGTAATAGATTTAACTGATGCAAGGGGCTATACCTCCTCCACCTCGCGTTGTCTGACTGTAAGAAGTAATAAAATTATACCAATTTTATGCTAGATATAAGAAGGTTTATATTACAACTTTTTAATTACATTGCAAAATAAAGTATAAATTAACAATTGAACATTTGAACATAATTGCAATTCAAACGGAAGCACTTCTTATGAAATTAATCATCCCTGGTATTAGAATTCACTAAGATATACTATATTTAATATAACTGATGTATACCATAGTACTAATGAACTTTTACCTGTGTTTAGACTTTCCTCAATAATTTTCACGTTATTTTTGAATGTCGTAAGTATTTCTCTTATTTATGGTTTCAGACAGTTCAACCGCTTCTATTTTGTCTTGTATCATTTGTATTATCATTTTGCTATGTTTTAGTAAGAGGTCTTTTGTGGCTGTTGAAAGATTTCCGCTGTTTTCTATGGGTGCTTCCCCACCTACTTTTTGTGCTGATTCTAAAAAGACTATTATTTATGTTGTCATTTAAACTCTATGTTTTTGTTCATCTCATTTACTAGTTGTGAATACTTGTTCTGGATTCATATCGCATACTCATCTGACATCTTTTTAACTTGAGGTATTTGGACTCTTCATTTTGAATAACTTATCTTTCTCTCTGTAATCTAGTCTTAATTTACACCTCACCATCCTATGGTCACTTGACTTTGATTTATCGAATATTACCATATTCTTATATTTCTTGGTAAGAATGAAGTAAATTTCATTCATATATAGTTTCACTGTTCGGGCTTTTCCATGTCCACTTAATTCCTCCTTGCCTTACGATCAAAGAATGTGTTAATTCTCTTTAAATTATTCCTCTCTGCAAACCAAGGATTATGTTTGCATGTAATCCTTCCTGCAAACCCTACGAGCATGTCATCTCTTTCATTTCGAGTAGTATCTATTTTGGTTTCCTAATGTTGTAGCTATATCCTACACTCTTTTTTCCCGACCTTTGTATTATAGTCACCGATAATGAAAAAATATTGAGTTTTGTGCAATTCAAAACCGGTTATTTCCATCCTAGACACGTGGAAAGCTCTTTTTAAGCGAGAAAACTGAAAAAGGTGTGAGGATAGATGTGTTACTGTTAATTAACTTGAACAGTTGTGTAGAACTTGAATGTTTGATGTTGATATGAAATTTAGTTTGTTGTGTAACTTTTTTATAGCTTGTTACTGCTGACTTTAACGTGGTCTGCACAGACAGCACACACAGTAGGTTATGAGAACCCGGCCTGCGACGGTAAGACAGTTATTGTTCATCTTTTTGAATGGAAATGGACAGACATCGCCCTCGAATGTGAACGGTTTCTGCCTCAGGCTGGCTTTTGTGGTATTCAGGTGAGAAGCATTGATGTATTCTTAAGATATATGAAAAAACGATTAACGATTCAAGTCCCATTAGGTGTTACAAATTTTTTTTGACAAGTTGTTGTCTTCTGTACAGAGTTGGCAAACTATTGTGCTATCATTCTTACCCGTGTGTGTGTGTGTGTGTGTGTGTGTGTGTGTGTGTGTGTGTGTGTGTGTGTGTGTGTGTGTGTGTGTGTGCTTCATTCTGCTTGCTTGCATGTTATGTACGAGGTTTGATCGGATCTTGGCTATAGTAGGTTAAAAAAATCACAAGTGTAATCCAAAGTAATTAGGTATGAACTTTGGGTTTCTTACACATAAAACGTATGGTATAGCAAGGAGAATATATTGCCAATAGAATAGCACGAAAGTGACACAGTCTTTCTCCGATTATCCTTTTTTCATGGGTTTCGCCGCCCAATGAACATGTAATTATCTCTGAGGAATACCCGTATCCCTGGTGGCAACGATATCAACCCATCTTCTACAAACTGCATTCTCGCTCCGGCACCGAAGAGGAGTTCACTGTCATGGTCCACCGCTGCAACGCAGTTGGAGTCAGGTGAAACAGTAAATAGAATAGTTTAGAGTTTAGACCATCATCTTCATCATCATCATCATCAACATCATCAGCAGCAGCAGCAACAGCAACAACAACAATAGCAATAGCTGCAGCAACATCATTATCGACAATCCCGCGTCCTAGATGTCGCAACCACCACCTGCCGGTTTCGCCTCGGCCAGACAACGTGACAACAGCACAACAGGAGACGGGTCACCTGAACAAGCAGACAACGTGACGGTGTGGTAGGCAGCCGTGGTGACAGGTTCACCTGCTTTCGCTCCGCTCTTCCGTCCCCAACAGTGTAACAGCTCGCCCTTCGGGCCGCTGAGCTGCTCTGCACTGTTCCTGGGCTTCGCCATCGCCAGCCTATGATTACACGTTGTGATTCCCAGCCCTTCGCTGGGCAGTCTTCAACAGCCTGCTACTAGACCGTGTTTACGTCTGCCGCCGCCATGTCTGACACGTCATCGGGTATCGGGGTATCCTCGATGGATGTTCAGGTGGATGACGCCTCATGTCCTCCCCCTCCCTCCTCCGCCACCAAGAGGCCACGGACTCATTCTCCATCGCAGGAAGGGTCTGGTAAGACTCCTCGCACCGATCAAGACACTCTGCCCCCTCCGGAAGCATACGTTCAAGCGTCCTTCCTCCTCCGAGCTGTGTCTGGTGCAAGTGTTTTTGCCAATCCCTGCAGGGTCTCCCAGGCTTTACACCTCTCGCCACTTGGCAAGTACGTCCTCGAGGGGAAAACCCGCGCCCTGGGAAACGGCTGTGCTCTCATAGTTGTGATATGGGAGCACAACATCCCCAAGGTACCTGAACTGGGGCAGGCCACCTTTACCCTGGAGGAATGGGAGGTCACCTGCCGCAGGGCTGAGCGTGAAGGCCCTGACTACATTTACGCCAGGATGGGACCCCTGGATGAAACACTGACATCTGTGAGGTCCGGAAGGACTTTCGATCCTTCGATGGCGGCGAGGTGGTCGAAATCACATGGATCCCGCCCCGCAATCTGCCCAGATCCACCACAGGGAAATGGCTCCGTCTGAAGGTGAGGGGACCCTTCCCACAAAGGTGTCCATCTCCCAGTTGATGTACTGGATGCGCCTCTACCTTCTCCCTCTGCTCTGCTGCCCTGTGTGCCATCGGATCGGCCACTTCCTCAACACCTGCAGGCCTCCGGTACGATGCTCCCACTGCAGCGGCCCCAACCCACGTCAGCGCGACACTATCTCTTGCACCAGACCCTTCTTCTGCTTCCAGTGTGGGGGATCACATGGGCCCAGGTCTGCGTACTGCCCATTCAACCGCCGGGCATAGCAGCTCTATGCTGAGTTTGCGCGGGAGGGGAAGCCCCTGCATGCCATCAACACGCAACTACAGGAACTTGACCTGCCTAGCCTTCTGACCCACCGCAGGCCGCGCCCTTCACCATCTTCACCTGCACCGACGAAGCCCAATCAATCCCCAGCTACGGCGATCCACCCGGATGTGCAGTTTTTCACCATCATCACAAGGAATAGGCTCGGCCCGCTGGAGGAGGCCCTGGAAGATGATATGCCCCCTTGCCTTAGGATTACGTCATCTCCCCTGCGCCCGGTAGCACTCCTCCTCCGGTGTGAGTTCACTCGAGATATCCCTCTGCACCAAAGACTATCATAGTCTTTGGAGTGCAGGGGGTACCTCGAGTGAACCCACACCGGTCCATGGACATGGAGGACATTGTGGTTGCCTTTCCTGAAGACAAGGCTCGCAAAAAGCAGTTTTAGGTATTTTTGCACATGATGGCCTTAAAGATTAATCTTATGTGTGTGTGTGTGTGTGTGTGTGTGTGTGTGTGTGTGTGTGTGTGTGTGTGTGTGTGTGTGTGTGTGTGTGTGTGTGTGTATGTATGTGTGTGTGTGTGTGTGTGTGTGTGTGTGTGTGTGTGTGTGTGTGTGTGTGTGTACTTTTATTTATGTTGAATTTTAGAATTACTATGCAACTTCAATGTGTTAATGTGAAAATGTAAATGTAAACATGTAAACATGGAAACAACATTTTATTGATATAAAATGCAGGTGAATGTAAACATTGTGTCTATGCTGTAGTTCCTGTAGGCTTTAGGCGGGCGGGGCGGTGTTGGTGAGGCATAGCAAGGACTCTACATCAAGAGGACGATCCATTCCTATGGGCGAGCTGGTCGCCGTGCGAAGGTACAGTCCCCTGGAATCCCTATGAGGCTCTCCCTAACCTTCACAGTGATCGCAAGAAGAGTATACCAGACTCTTCCTAACCAAAATACCGAATCAGGCGACATATGTCACCTCCTTTTTCATGGGACCTGTCATTGGCTGACCGCCAGTGACCTGTCCCTCATCTTAATCCTCAAATAATCCTCTCTCTTTCTCTTTCTCTCTCTCTCTCTCTCTCTCTCTCTCTCTCTCTCTCTCTCTCTCTCTCTCTCTCTCTCTTTCTCTTTCTCTTTCTCTTTCTCTTTCTCTTTCTCTTTCTCTTTCTCTCTCTCTCTCTCTCTCTCTCTCTCTCTCTCTCTCTCTCTCTCTCTCTCTCTCTCTCTCTCTCTCTCTCTCTCTCTCTCTCTCTCTCTCTCTTTCTCTTTCTCTTTCTCTCTCTGTCTCTTTCTCTTTCTCTCTCTCTCTCTCTCTCTCTCTGTCTTGTGAGCTACGTTCACTCCTCCATCCCCCACCGGCTCCTGCGCTGCTCAACCGATGATGTTATGACGTTCCAGCTTTTTGAGATCACTGTGGGTGATGGGAAGCTGCGACTCTGCAATGTCTACTCTGCTCCAGGAAGGATCAATCTCCCCGCTCTCCCTGCAGCTGCGCCTCATGGCATGATTTACATGGGTGACTTTAATGCCCGGCACCCCGCCTTAGGTGATGTCTCCTCCACCCCAAATCGTAGTGGACTGCCCCTGCTTGAGTATATCCGCTGCCACCGTCTCACTCATTGGCCCACTGGAGGCGCCACACACACCCGAGGTGGCACGCTCGACCACATCATCACCTCCGGCCTGGTAGCATCGGAAGTCAAGTGTTTTTCAATCCGCACTCTCTTCTCAGACCACATCGCTCTTGGGCTCTATTATTCCCTGCCAGGAGGACCTTCTCTTCCTCATACTCGCCTCCGCATCACCATTCCTCCGAAGTACTGCCCCAACTACATCTCCTACATTTCCAGTCTTCTACCAACATTTGATTTCCAGTCACCTGAAAATCTGTACTCCTCCCTGGTTGACTCAACACATGACTTCTACACCCGGTACGTGACGCGACCACACGTTAAAAGAAATCGTGAGGCTTATGCCTGGACGCTGGACCAACGTATTCTCCAGGCAGAAAGGAAGACTGTGGATGACGGCCTTGCATTTCAGGGGCAACCAACACCCGCTCGTCTCCTACAGTACCAGGCGTCCAGAGATGACCTTGTTGCCCTTCAGCAGTGTGCCCACACGGAGTCTTGGAGGAAATTCACCGACGGCATCAACCATCAGACAAGCGTCGGCTCCATGTGGCACATGATAAACAGAGTCATCAAGAGGAAACCACAGAGTGCTCTTCACCACAGCCCAGCCCAGTATGCACAGGACTTAATAAATACCTGGTCTGAGCAGGCGCAGTCACGCAATCTTCCCGCCCACATTCAAGATGCACTCTCCACCCACAGGGACGTCCGTACTCTGCGTCTAATGGCTGCGTTACTCCAAGCAGATGAAGACGATGACATGCTCATCACAGAGGAAGAACTGCGCCGTGCTCTCATCAGGTGTAAGGCAACAGCTCCCGGGGATGATGGCGTTACATACCAAGTCCTCCGCCTCCTCCTCAAAGTCCGTGGAAATCCCTTGCTACAGCTTTACAATCTTTGCTTCTGCAGGGGATACGTACCGCGTGCCTGGACCTCCAGTACCATTGTGCCCATCCCAAAACCTGGCACAGACAAGTTTAGGCCCATATCACTCACCTCCTGTTTCTGCAAAGTGCTAGAGCGTGTACTCCTCACCCGCCTCATGTTCCGTCTACAAGACAAGTTATCTCCCTGTCTGTATGGCTTCCTACCACAGAGGAGCACACATCATTGCCTGATGGAACTGTACGCCCGCCTCTCCCACACCAGTGTAGTAGCATTTCTTGATCTCAAGAGTGCTTTCGACGTTGCTAACGGGGAGGTTATTCTTGACCAGCTGGTTGAGTTTGGTGTGCAAGGAAATCTCCTGCGATGGATACGTGATTATCTACGTAACAGGACCTCACGTGTGCTTTTCAAAGGGGCAAGTAGTACGTACAAGGAACTTGAGCTTGGTACTCCACAGGGCGGGGTGTTAAGTCCCTTCCTTTTCAATATTCTGATGCACCGCTTGCTGACTCTTCTTCCTAATATTCCCGGTACAACTGTCCTCTGTTACGCTGACGACATCTGTGTGCATTCCACCTCTGCTGCCGACCTTCAGCGCTTCCTCCAGGCTTTCCATGAATCGTCTTCTGCTTGTGGCCTCATCCTCTCCCCTGACAAGAGTCGAGTATTCTCTCCACGGGGCCCCAGAGCACTTCCTGTGTTCACTGCAGGACACAGTATCATCCCATCCTGCACACAGTACTTGTACCTGGGAGCGCCGGCGCGCGTCACTCCTGCCATACCTGCTCGGCAGCGCATCCATCCCATTATACAGGACCTCCTGCACCGATTAGAACAGCGCTTTGTCCCCTTCAAGTGGCTGACTAATAATGCTGCCGGAATCTCCATTCCTTTGGCAAAAAACATCTACATTGCCTTTATACGGTCAGTCATAGACTATCTCTCCCCAACCCTCAGCCAGCTCTCCAAGACCACCCTAGAACCTTTAGAAAAATTCCAAAACAAAGTGATGCGGTACATTCTTGGGTGTCCCACCTCCACCAGGATAGTAAATATGCTAACCGAACTTAATCTTCCTCTAGTTAAAGAGAGAATACACGCCAATATCTCCTCCTTCAGTGTTAGGTGCCTCAACTCTCCCCATCTTGCTCCGCACTATTCTCACGTCCTGAGAGCATCTCTTGACCCCGCTGCACCCCGCCCTCCACTAAGTCCCGGTGTCCGCACCCTCGTCAACACAGTGTGCTCCACCCTGCAGCGCCTTGATCTCCGTGTTCCCGTGGCTGAGGTTGATCATGGTCCACCTCCATGGAGGATTCCTCAGCCACAAGTCACCTTTACTCC
>JAXIVD010001342.1:84731-90245 GCA_036785275.1 Cancer borealis | reverse complement strand
CTTCACTTTTTCCCCCCAACTAACGTTCCAGCTCCTCCATCAGATAGATGAATTGCAGTGCAGACGTGTTTCATGCATGGTAAAGCAGCGTCATGAAGGAGATCAGTTACGTCATGTGGAGAGTCAGCGGAGTGGTTTAGAGAAGCTGAGGGAGTGGAAGGGTGTGGCTGGAATCAGGTGAGATGGAAATATGTGAACCGTCCTTGTTTATTTGTATATACTACGTTCTAAATAAGTAATATACACTTGGAAGGTAGTACTAAGTCATTAACAGAGTCCACGATCTTCATGACAGAACTAGCAAGCTTATGAAAGTATTGTTCTGGATTCCGGACAAAAGTTCGTATAGAAAAAGTTCGTATGGCAATAATTCGTAAGATAAAGTTCGTTTGCCTAAAGTACGTCAGGATAAAGTACGTAGGGTATAAAGTTCGTCATGTCAAAAGTTCGTAATGGAAAAAAATCGTAATGGGAAAAAAAATCGTAAGGTTAAATGTTCGTCGTGTTGATGTTCGTTAGAAAAATGTTCGTACGCGTTAGGATCAGTTAGGTTAGGTTAGGTCGTTATGAATATTTTACATAGGTACATACATACGTACCATACGAACATCTGCATACAAACTTTAGCATACGAACTTTTTGGTACGAACTTTTTGGTACGTACTTTTTTCGAACGAACTTTATCCCTTACGAACATTTGCTTACGAACAATTGCGTACGAACTTTATGCATACGCACTATTTCCATACGTACTTTGGTCCTAGAATCTATTGTTCTATTGCTCGAGACACGGAGAGAATAAATGTTTAGTAACTGGTTTCGTGTGTGACAAGTGAGACCCAAAGGAATCTGTTGAAGGAATGACTTGAGAAGACACTAATTGGAAGTACCACTCGAGGGAGGGAGGGGGGGGGGAGAGAGAGAGAGAGAGAGAGAGAAGAGAGAGAGAGAGAGAGAGAGAGAGAGAGAGAGAGAGAGAGAGAGAGAGAGAGAGAGAGAGAGAGAGAGAGAGAGAGTGAGTGTGGGGGGTGTGGGGAGCGTGGCCAATCAGGAGTTAGCCGGCTGCCATGTCACTGGAGTGTGTGGGGCTAGCCTCCATGGGAGCAAATCAGTAACTTTTGGTTGTTGCTGGGTTGGGCATAAGCCACATCATGTTATGAATATTTGTAATCACATGAACATTCGGTACATCAGCTGGAATGTCTTTAAGAAGTGGTTTGAAACATCACTGCAATTGCAGACTAATAAAACTATTGATAAGGGGATACAGTCACGAGTGGAGAAAGGAGAGCAGTAGGAGTTGGACCAAGTTACCAACTGGGATCACATTAGTGGTGAATACCAAGAAATAGAACACATGGTAAAAACAAAAGCTTTGAAACAATAACATTCACGCATAACATTAATACCATAACATTCACGCATGCATGGCAATGTAATGAGACACTGCCTTCAGTAGGTTTTCAGCTGATCTATGGCCATTAGAGAATTAGTCCCAAAGTTTTACAAACTGTCCATGAATCTTGGCTTATTTTGTTTTTTGGTGTCGTAATACCTTTCTATTACTTAATAAATGCATTTTTTTTTTTAACCTAACCTAACCTAACCTAACCTGTAATGTTACGAGCCTTGTCTCATTATACAATAGTGTTATGAGTGAATAGATATCTCAGAATGGTCCGAGTTGGAGATGGTCAGAGTTGGACCTACTCAGTACCCACCCACAGCCTTCTCCATGAAGTTTAGAAGTTATCCACGTTTAGAGAAGGCTGTGACCTACCCCACACCGCACACTGACACACACAGACTACCGTTCCGGGAGTTTAAAGAGACTGCTGGGTTAAACTTAATTAGTTAGCAATTCGTTTTATATTTTCCACATTTGTAGCATCTATTACGGTGTGATTTTCTATGTTTATTATTTATCTATTTATAAGTTTTGACGTAAATAATAATGAGAGCTTTTTCTTTGTTTTTATACAATATACAGATTGGCAAAGCTCCCTTGGCTATTTATGTTATTTATAATATATTTTGTTAATATGTTCAATAGTGCATCACATATCATTATTTTGAGAGTAAATGGTACCGTGAATTAAGTAACATTAATAAGAAGTTTGAATGTATCCTTCTAATATGAACATTGGTTTGCCTTAACCCAGACGTCTCTGAAGCACAAGTGTGATGGTCATCCACGAGCAGCAAGTGTCGGTACGTGTACGTGTACGTGTAGGTATACGTGTACGTGTGTTATTCGTTGATGAGATGTTCCAGATCGTCGCCTCCTGCATCAAGGACAGCACCAGCGTCTCAGAGCCTTACCTACGCAATATAATGATGCAGTGTGGGATGAGGCTGTTCCAATACAATTATAAAAAAAAAAAACAGCTCAGTATCTCATGCTGTCACAGATTAAGCATTGGCTTCTATTATTGTTGTTTCCGGTCGTTGGTTACATTGAGAAGTAATGTTCATGGTAAACTAAAATAAACTACATTTATTATATTCAAATTTGTTTATGTGGAGAAAAAAAATGCTAAGTACTGATTTTAAATTCCACTGGCTTGTCTTTCTATATCGGTGGAATAGATGTATTTACAAAACACACCACGCTATAATAACACCGTTTGTTTTATAATTACTGTAAAATAACTGTTCGCATAAGTGTTACTATAAATCCAACCAGAAAAATCAGCAGATGAAATAAAACTGTCCAAACAAATAACAACCTATTGTGGAGAGCAGCGGTACATGTGCGGGAGAACTTTGCTCACTGCCTCGAGAGAGAATAAAGAGATAAAAGTAGAGATGATATAAGAAATTACTTGGAAATGACGATGACAGAAAGTTGAAGGATCACATGTATAATAAATGAAGAGATAACAATTAGTGATAATGACATATTAAAGAGCTTAGAGAAAATGAAACCAAAAGGATTACACCACAAACAGACGGGATTAAGCCAAGCTATAAAGAAGCATTTAAGGATAGTGAACCCTTGATGGAGACATTAATAAAGTGTTTAGGAAAGGAAATCAACGAGGCAGACAGACCACAAACTTGGACAGTGTTGACGATTGGAAGACATAGACCAAAAGTAGACAAACTCAGACCACTGAGTAATATTTCCTAGAAGATAGTAATAACAGTGACGCTTATATTGATAGAAAGAGCAAGACTAACACTAAATGCATACCTTATATAAATGGAAAAAAGAATGCACAATATAAGCCTTAAGATAGTAAGTATTATGGATTCGTCAACGACTGCATAAATCATTACTTTGTCTGAAAAAGCAAGGTTTAAAAAAAAGAAGAAAAAAAACTGTTCTGGAGGACACAAAAGCAGGATTCACAGATGGCGGAAAGCTAGAGAACAATATCTTATCTTAAAACACTGCATTAACAAGTTTTACATCATGAGAAAAACAAACTTACTGGTGATAGCCATAGATTTTCCGAAGACTTCTGATTGCATAAAAAAGGGACGAAATGCTAAAAGTCATGATGGATGTGTATGTGGTCTGGACTCCTATATAATTCTATGTAATTCTCTCTCTCTCTCTCTCTCTCTCTCTCTCTCTCTCTCTCTCTCTCTCTCTCTCTCTCTCTCTCTCTCTCTCTCTCTCTCTCTCTCTCTCTCTCTCTATCTATCTCTATCTTTCGTCCTCTCGTTTCATTCTCTTTTCCTTACGAATTGCCAGACTTAGCCGCTGTCCAGTGCGCCAAAGTTAGACTGAGCACGTCTGTCCACCGTTCCAACACAAGCTATGATTCACGGGCATTCAGAGGAAACGGTGAGGCAATCAGAGAAGTGAGTGAAGCAGACAAAGTGAAGCTAAGATAGATAGAGAGAAAGAAAGATAGCTAGAGAGTTAAAGATAAAAAGAAAGATAGATAGATAAATAGACAGATAGATAGATAGAGAGAGAGAGAAAGAAAAAAAAGATTAAAAAAGAGAGATAGAGCGAGAGAGGTGGGGAATGAGGATAGTAAAGGTACGAAAGAAGAGGAATTGAAAGAGAAGGATAAAGAGAGGGAAGAAAGAAAACTGGTGTACCCAAACTGCTGCTTTAATTTCTTTAACTTTTAAAGAGTAGGAAGAGCAGAAGGAGGAGGAGGAGGAGGAGAATACAGGCACGTCTAGTGAACGTCGCTCGCCTGACGCGGAACGTGATTGTTCCGGTGAACAACGAGGAGCAAGACTGGAGTCAGATAGACTTATTAGCACATGTATTGCCAAGGGTTGCCTTCCTCGGGGTGACGGCCGTTCTAGTGTTTAATGTTGTGTTGGTCACGATGAAGAGTGAGACACTTATATGAGCAACGCGGCCGTGAAAACTGAAGGTGGGCGTGAACACTGAAGGTGGGCGTGAACACTGAAGGTGGGCGTGAACACTGAAGGTGGGCGTGAACACTGAAGGTAGGCGTGAACACTGAAGGTGGGCGTGAACACTGAAGGTGGGCGTGAACACTGAAGGTGGGCGTGAACACTGAAGGTGGGCGTGAACACTGAAGGTGGGCGTGAACACTGAAGGTGGGCGTGGCGGCACCAACCTCACACATGTGTGCTACGACGACACCTTGAAGGAGGCTTTCAAGTTTTATTTAATGTGTCACAAAACGCGGGAAAGATCTAGATTTATCTGGTATATGTATAAATTAATGTGGTTTGTTTAAAGGGGGCGCCTGGACGTGTCTGTTTTTTGTCTTCTACTTGTTTTATGGCTTTGAAATTTTTATATGGTATTTTTATAACTTTACTTATGATATTATGTAAATTTCATGATATTAGATTTAACATTTTCTTAATATATGTGAATATTTGAAAGTTTTGAAAGTTTTGACTTAACTCATCTGTTAATTTTCAGTGAATGGATTTGAAAATTAGCAATAGAAAGCTCTTATATATGTATATATATATATATATATATATATATATATATATATATATATATATATATATATATATATATATATATATATATATATATATATATCAGTCATCCCTTTGCCTTTCCTTCATTTTCATCCTTACATGTTATCTCTCCCCTATTCCTCATCTCCTTTCCATCATTCCCATCATTCCCATCATTCCCTTTCTGTCTTATTCCCTTTGATGTGGAATCATTAAAGGGAATCTAAGACATCATCACAAAGACAATTACTAAGCGTAAATTAAACCCAATTAATTTATATGCATGGAACTTCAATTCAAGAGGCCGGAGATGAAGCAGCGCAGCCTATATTAGAAGAGGAGAAGGAAGAGAAGGAAGAGGAGAAGGAAGAAGAGAAGGAGGATGGCAATAACAATGAAAAAGGGGATAAGAAGGATTATTAACAAATAAAAATATAGTAACAGAGGATCTATTAGCATAAAGCGAGGTTATGTTACACTATTGAACGAATTTTACTCACTATATCTCAATACAAAACTGAGCATTTCATCTTGTTTCAATCATACTGTACTTCTCATTAGCTGCTTCAAGAACATCAGTCATTAGTAGTATCGGAA
>JAXIVD010001342.1:72231-79731 GCA_036785275.1 Cancer borealis | reverse complement strand
TTGTTGTTGTTGTTGTTGTTGTTGTTGTTGTTGTTGTTGTTGTTGTTGTTGTTGTTGTTGTTGTTATCGTAGTTAGTGCAGCTGTAATTACCGCAACGTTATCACAGCTCCACCCATTAGTGGTCTGATATGCTCTCATTAGACCATTAGCCGTTAGAGTCTCAGTAAACTTATCCTGCACATAAGAGGAACAATTTTCATGTTATCATCAATGTGGAAATTCGAACATGACCGCCTACATGTGTACTTGTATTCATTCACGCACACACGCACACACGCACACACGCACACACGTACCCACTCATCCCCTCATACACACAGCTACTACTTATTTATGTATATGAATTTATGTATGTAAATTTTCGTCATCCTTATCACCATTATTAGCATCGTCGTCATAGTTGTCATCATCAGCCATAAGAAATCGTCTGCTACACTGGCATTGGTCACGACATTGTGGCAATTATTAAAACCTTCCAGTGTTGTTGCTCTTGAAAATAAGTTATACCACTTTCAAATTTCACTTACAATTACTTTTATGTTACTATTAATTAAGATTTGTTGTATTATTCGTATTTATCTTTTCGTATTTCTTTTTTACAGTTCCAACACTATTTACTTCATTACTCGAAATGCAGTTCATATTTAATTCATCTGCTTTGCTTTCCGCACCACACATTAATTGGTCACAGATTTAGGCAAACACTGCTTCCAGGCTTTGCAGTTTGATTAAGTAATTTAGGAACCTGTCAAGATATTTCTGACTCTACTTAAATGCTTCCATTCTACAACATTCTGCTTTTTGATGAATTTGCATAACATTTTTGAGCAACTTAACAAAAGAGAATTCAAATTTAAATATTGCAATACAAAATGCATTTCAGTTTTTTCATTATTTCATAATGTGACATCTATCATTCAGAACTGGATAAAGTGTGTGTGTGTGTGTGTGTGTGTGTGTGTGTGTGTGTGTGTGTGTGTGTGTGTGTGTGTGTGTGTGTGTGTGTGTGTGTGTGTGTGTGTGTGTGTGTGTGTGTGTGTGTGTGTGTGTGTGTGTGTGTGTGTGTGTGTGTGTGTGTGTGTGTGTGTGTGTGTGTGTGTGTGTATGTGTGTGTGTGTGTGTGTGTGTGTGTGTGTGTGTGTGTATGTGTGTGTGTGTGTGTGTGTGTGTGTGTGTGTGTGTGTGTGTGTGTGTGTGTGTGTGTGTGTGTGTGTGTGTGTGTGTTTTAGGTGTAGCTCAAGTCAAACATACTCATCACGTATTCTATAATTTTCCACTTACATCTTCTCTCTTATTCACAATTTTGACAGCAGGTGACAAAATTGATGATCACGAAAAAATAGAAATAAATGATGTAAACATACTAAAACATTTCATATGATTGCAATTGAGATAAAACGAAAAAAAGTTATATGCTCCAAATATTTACCATTATAAATTTTACGTTGTGAAACGTTATAATAAAAAAAAAGTGGGTGGCTTACGTGATTTGAAAGAAACACCAAACAAGTATAATGAAAGAAAGGAAGAAAAAATGTAAAAGAAAGAAGAACAAAAAGGAAAACAGCGAGAAAAACAAACAAACAGAAAAATGTTGATGAATTATGTAACGAAGGAAACATAGATACACATGATCACCAATAAACGTCAGAATGCAAAAAAAAAAAAAAAAAAAAAAGGGAAATTGAACACATGGAACGAAAAAAAAAAATATATGATGGAAACAGGAAGGAAGGAAGGAAGGAATTGAAGGAAGGGAGGAATGGAGAGAAGCATGGGACTTATGAGAGGAGGAAAGAGGCAGCTTCTAAACAAGGTGAAGGAGAGGAAGGCCAGATGGCTATCATTGATTACGTAATTTTCATTATAGGATGCGTAAATCATCAGAAGGGGTCCTATACTCTCTCCCTCCTTCCTTCTTTCCTTCCTTCATTCCTTCCATCCTTTCTTCCATCCATCCATCCTTCCTTCCTTCCTTCCTTCTTTCCTTTCCATTTGATGAGAATATGACATGTAAGGGGAGTAAAGGAGAGAAGAAAAGAAGGAGAGGAAGGATGAGAGAGATAAGATAAAAAAAAAGATAAGGGATAGAAGAGAAGAGAAAAGAGACAAAGGAAGAGAGGGAGATGAGAAGAAAGGAGAGGAGAGGAAGGAAAAGGGAATGAGGAATGGGAACAAAAAAGAAGGGATGGCTGTGCATAGAAGTTATTATGTCATTAAGGAAGCAAAATTTTCTAAACTTTCTGGGGAAGGACGATAGTTGGACCACCACCACCATCACCACCACCACCACCACCACCATCACCACCACCCCTACCACCACCATCACCACTACCACCACCACCATTTCCTTTAAAACATTAACTAAAACTGAATATATGTAGATAATATCGTACTATCCTACCATAAGCCTCGCCACACTTTCTATGTTGTGATGGTTTGAATTCGAATCCAATTGGAACGCAGGACATTTACATCAATCACGACTAACATTACATTTCTAGTTCTCTGATGTATCAAGGCCTCTCCTATATTTTAGTTATTTTTATAATTTTATTTATTTATTATTTATTTTCTTCTTGTTAGTAGTATTTTTGGTTTACTCCAACACATAAATAATTACATTCCGTCTCATTTTTTTTCTCCTACTTTTTTCGATTGTCTTTCTAATCTTTTCCTTCCATGATGTTATTTTACACTAACTGTTCACTTGTTTTCATTTGGAAGCATAGCATGACCTGACCTGACCTGACCTGACCTTACATGACCTGACCTTACATGACCTGACCTTACATGACCTGACCTTACATGACCTGACCTTACATGACCTGGCTACAAAAACAAATAACAAGGAAACAGGACACATACTCGTACCACTAACATATCTCTCAACCATACACCACACAAACACATACTTATACACATACAAAACGCCAGTATTTCCTTCATGGTACAATTGATTTATAATATAACACTTTCACTTGGCTTTAAAAGATGGTAAAAATAAGCTTCCCATCGCTAGCCTCTCGTTCCTATGTCGCAGAATTACACTCAACAATTACTGATGCCAATAAATACCTTGATATATGGATGGAAAAAAAAAACCCACCTGATTATACGGAAGAAGTATTGATAATGAACTATATATAATAAATGCCATATATATCATACCATAACGATACCAAATTAACTTCATTCCAATTTCCATCACAACAACCATCACTGCTACCATCACCACCACCATTTCTTTCTCTTCACTACTAACATCACCACCATCACCATCATCACCACCACCACCACCATCACCACCACCACCACCACCATCACCACCACCACATCCCCCTCAAACGCATCCTGTTTTTCCCATGTTTTTCTTCTTCTTTTTCTTTGTCAAAACAAAGCATACACTAATTGAAATAACAGCAAATTAGACACACACACACGTACACACAAACAAAACCATAGTTATTGAACATCCCTTCAATGTCATCACAAAAAAAGAACACAAAAAAAGAAAGATAAAAAGAATCTTGTAACTCTCGATTGAAAAAAAAGTAAAGCTGGAAACGATAAAATGTTTTCCGTGAGTATTAATCCGTCCCTTGTCAAGGTGTATCAGCGCAGCACTTTCTCTTAATTACAGGAAAACACTGCAAGCTCCGGGATTTATGCAACATTGCCAACATATATGTACAACAACAATAGAAACAATAGCAACAACACAGACAATGATAAAAAAACAATGGTGATGACAATAATAAAAAAAAAGTTGCAATAATAATATGGTAATAATAATAATAATAATGTAACAATAATGATACTAATAATAATGATGATAATATTAATAATAATAATAATAATAATAATAATAATAATAATAATAATAATAATAATAATAATAATAATAATAATAATAATAATAATAATAATAATAATAATAATAATAATAATAATAATAATAATAATAATAATAATAATAATAATAATAATAATAATAATAATAATAATAATAATAATAATAATAATAATAATAATAGTAATAATAACAAAAATAAATAATAATAAAATTATAATGATAATAATAAAATAATAATAATAATAGAAAAAATAAAAATAAAAATACTGATAGTAATATGAACAATGACAAATACTACTATTAATAATGATAATCATTACGTATGTCATTTAAGGTATTAATATTGTATGTTTCAGACACAGCAACATTTTCTGTCTGTCTGTGTGTCTGCCTTCACCCAACCACCTCCTATCTATCTATCTATCTATCTATCTATCTATCTCTCTCTCTCTCTCTCTCTCTCTCTCTCTCTCTCTCTCTCTCTCTCTCTCTCTCTCTCTCTCTCTCTCTCTCTCTCTCTCTCTCTCTCTCTCGTCTTCAACAAAAGGAGTTTCCATTCACTTAATTATCTCTGTGTGATCAGAAGACGCATGAGCAAATCAGTGAAAACATTACAACATTGAAAGAATCTGAAACACGAGGTAAAAAGTGTCAGCTCCTACACAGTTAACTTTTAGCATAAACTAAAGATCTCATGCCAACACCACCAATCCTGTTAAATATGTATGTAAGAAATAATGCCGGATCAATAGATTATAGAACAACTGATTCATTCCACGTTTGAGTAACTGATCACATCTAGACGCTGCTACAACATGGTCATTCCCTTTGTTGTGTTCCTCGCGTTCACTACCAAGACTCAGACAAACAACTGGATATTAGTTGTGCTTTAATAATGGTTCCCTGTCACGATGGCTGGAAGAGGGACGTTTGATGGGAGAAGGGGAGGAAATAGGAAGGGAAGAACAGCAGGAATGGAGTACAAATGTAGTGACAGAGGTTGAAACAAGGGGATGGTATTGGAGAATATATTACAAGGGGGAAAAGAGTTAAAGGCCTGGATTAGAGAGTGATTTTTTCGAGGGACAAACTTGTGTATAAGTAAATTATTTCAGGATAATTGAAAGCAAGACAGCTGACCTTGAATTGATTGTTCTTATTAATTCTAAATGTGTTATATCTATTATGGTTTTTCTTTGTGTGTATAAAAAAGAAAGAGAACAAGAATTTCCAGGCGGTGAAATTTATCTGTCTTTCTTTTACTCAATGCGTTTAGTCAATGCCTTTTAACGTATTAAGGGATAATTTACTCACAAAGAACCATTAAGCATTAAACAGAATATTAACTCTTTACTTATTGCTTAGCTGATGCAGTTAAATGGATGCATACAAATATTCCCGAAGACACTGGTGCTTAAGTGCACAAGATTATGTTAAAGCTGTGTAAAAGTAGGAGGATCAGGATACGAGTAGGGGGGAGAGGGAGGAGGGAGAGGGAGGGAGGGAGGGAGGGAGGGAGGGAGGGAGGGAGGGAGGGAGGGAGGGAGGGAGGGAGAGAGAGAGAGAGAGAAGAAAAAAAAATCATGCGTTATGTTTATTGAAATCGGTCTCATGTGAAGTAGAAGAACATATAATCATTCTTTTCTATGTTAATATTTTATGTCTTTCGTGCTGTCTCCAAGCTGGCTGCGGGGCGGGACACAGACTACGGGGGCGAAGAGGGGTGTGTATAGGGGGGGTCAACTCGTCCTGCTCGAAGCTACTGACTCGACACAGCCTCTACCCACTCCTGAGTCCTTACGTACCCGCGCGTCGCGATGTTCACTTGGTGTTCCTTGGTGATATTGAGCCTCATTTCTAGAACATGAGTACAACATGGGTATGCATACGACGCATTTAGGAAGCTACTTTAACATTGAACATAACAAATGCTTCAACACAGGAACGATCAACTGCTTCGGTGGTTCAGTTGTTAGCTGTGAGTGAGACTCCTTTAGAATATCAACCACACGATTATAATTTTAGCTGCATAGGACGATTCTGAAATCATATCGGATAAATATACGTACTACATGGATTGTAATTGGAAGAAAAACTTTAACAAATATTGGTAAATAAGCAGTGTTGGTGATCGGGTATCGGGGTTGGGTTGAGCCGGATGTAGGAAGTATGGGGAGAGGAAGAAGAGGGTATTGGGAGGTGTGGGAGGGATATGAAGGAAAAGGGGGGGCACTACCACTTGTAGCTATGTACGTGTCCGAAAGTGAACGAGGATGATACACACTACACAACCTTCATTTCTCATAATTCTCATGCTTTTAGTCACTTTAAACACATAACTACATAGCAAAACACATTGATTTTACTTGATGTTATAAGGGAATGAGGAAAAATGAGTGGGTATGAGACATGAATGTATTAGTCAGAATGTCAACTACGAATTCGGAGAGATCCTAAGGCAATGACGTTAGGCCAGCACAGGGCACCGGTTAGTTAGAGGGCTGGATGCTGTGTGCGGCGGGAGTGTCGCGTCGCGGTCAGTGTTTTGCGCGTTATTATACGAAATCAAGCCATCGGTTCAACCCCTCGCTTCATCCTTCTCATCGTATTGGTAAGTATTGTCTGCGGTGAAGTAGACAATGATGATCTTATTTATATTAAACTTTATTATCTTTATATAAATGAGGCGCCTAACTATATATATGTTTTTCTCCTTTCAGGTAAGTACCCCTGCATGCACCTACAACTCATCGCGGGACGGACAGCGCTGGAGCACCTCTTCGAACCAAATTAAGTACAGCTACAGTTTCCTAGGTGTTAGGGCGATAGGATGTTAGGCTGCTAACCCTACTTGTCTTACAGGTACAATGCTAACCCTCATTGCCTTACAGGTACACTGCTAACCCTACTTGTCTTACAGGTACAATGCTAACCTTACTTGTCTTACAGGTACAATGCTAACCCTCCTTGCCTTACAGGTACAATGCTAACCCTACTTGCCTTACAGGTACACTGCTAACCCTACTTGCCTTACAGGTACACACTCATCCTGTAGATTATTCCACAGCAATGCTCTTGTTAGTGTATCACAGCGGCGAGGAGATGGAGAGGAAACACCGACGGAGCGGACCGACGGAGCGCTGCATTTATTAAAAGTAAGTACTGATGGCTTTATATACGATTGTACATTTTTATTTTTATTTTGCATTGCTACTATATACTAACCGGAAGTTGTCTTTTTCAGCACTGTGTCGGAGTTGCTTTGAAGATGATAAAATTACGAGGAAGAAGAGATGCTTTCTGCTGAAGTAACGACATAAAGCAAGCAAGTCACACGCTCGAGAGGAAAGTTAAAGAAAACGAGAGTTGCGAGGACGTAACAAGGAGTGGAGACTCGTGAGGTGGCAGCCGTTATGCAAACAAAAAGGTATGGAAAGAAAGTTTTCATTACTTCATTAATCCTATTTTCTTTCAGGTACAAATTAATCTCCCCTATTTTATTGCAGGTACTGATTAATCCTTTTATTACAGTTGCTGGTTAATCCTCCTTTTATTACAGTTGCTGATTAATCCTCCTCCTATTTCAGGTACAGATTAATCCTCCTTATTTTACAGTTGCAGATTAATCCTCCTTTCTATTACA
>JAXIVD010001342.1:10000-65000 GCA_036785275.1 Cancer borealis | reverse complement strand
GAGAGAGAGAGAGAGAGAGAGAGAGAGAGAGAGAGAGAGAATGAATTATATTGTCTGTGCATAGAAATTGATCTTAACTGAAGTAAAACAAATATATAATTATTCTCTATTATAGTAATATTTAATGAGTCGTGTTGTCTGCACGTAAATGTCGTTTAGCTGCAACGCCGCAGGACTCTGAGTACTGGCTGGTTCAACTCATTACCACTGCTCGAAGCTATCGACTCGACACGGCCTCTACCCACTTGTTACATTCCCATATATCGTGATGTTCATCTGGTTGTCCTTAATGACATCGAATCTCATATATAGAACATGAATACGTACAAGAGTATGCATAAGATGCATTTAGGAAGGTACCAAAGCTTTGAAGGTAATGAATGCTTCAACACAGGAACGATACACTGGTTCGGTGGTTTGCTTGTGAGGCTTGAGTGAGACCCCTTGTAATGTTAACACTCATTATCATGTTGCCTGCACAATATGAATCTGAGAAGGATATATTATATATCCTTCTCAGATTCATATTTTTTTCTAGTTACAATACATATATATATATATAAATATATATATATATATATATATATATATATATATATATATATATATATATATATATATATATATATATATATATATAATATATATATATATATATATATAAATATATATATATATATATATATAAATATATATATATATATATATAAATATATATATATATATATATAAATATATATATATATATATATATATAAATATATATATATATATATATATATATATATATATATATATATATATATATATATATATATATATATATATATTAGCTAGAAAAAAATACTAAGCAAAGATAAACTGAGTTTTTTGGCTTGCTCTGTGTAACTGCAAAATCATCTGCTGTATTTCATCTGTCGATTCGGTCATTTGAACATCATAAGCAAATTTATGATTATATTTATTTTCCATATATCTAAATTCCTGCCTCTTCTCAATCCAAGTTTTTAAAAACTTCATCAGAGTTTGATAGTGTTTGTGCGTGAAAAGATATGCAAGCAAATCTTAAAAGTTATATCTGATGAGTGAATCAATGAAACATAGGATGAAGTGGAGTATTCTTTTCATAGAAAATGTAACACTGGTTACTTACTTAAAGGAGCATAACAATAATATTTTATAAGCTAATTTAAATAAGTAAAAAGAAGCTTAACCTTATATTGACTAAATACAGGTTCATGTACACTTTTACATCCCGAAAACCTTCTCTAACATTCCATCACAGGAACTAACTACAGCACCACTGAAAGAATACCATTTTATAATCAAGATGCAATACAAAAATTGAATAAAATCTACATATCTATCTATCTGTATACCAAGCTGTTCATTCCCTAAAAGGAGAGGTATACATATACACTCCTCTCACTTAGCCCCAGGGCCCACAGAGAAGAGAAGTACACCCCACCCATACACTGCATGTCGGGTCAGTCAAGCAAATGAGGGCGAGGGTAGGGTGGGCAGAGGTCGTATCCACAACAAGGTCTCATGGTTTACCCATGCTACTTTATTTTTAGCTCGTGCTCCCTCCCCGCATCTGATGTGATCCAAGTGTCCACCACATGTGCAAAAACCTCCTCCAAGGGTCGTTAAGGCCATGCCATTACTCATGCATTCATTACTGCTCTCCATTCACTTCTATTACACAAAATCATCCTTCCTTGCTCCACGGACATTAATTTTTCATTCAGCGTTCTTTTCATGCCGTCCATCCACTCTGTGACCTTCCTCTCAACCTCACACCTCTCATATTGGATCCTACTATTTTCTTCACCAACCAGTCCTCCTCCATTCTCTCCATGTATCCAAACCACCTCAACACACACTGCTCTGCCTGACCACCCAACTCTCTCGTAACACCAGTTCTTCACAATACATATGCATCTGCTATATACAGTAGAACAAAAATAGAATCTATCAAACTACAAAGAAATATATATCTTCATGTAGATAAACTTTCTGTCATCATCACCATCAACTTCATTATTCCTACTTCTTCCCTGAGTCCTTGGTATCACTACTAACTTAATACAGTCATTCCTTGCCATTCGTGGATTTGATTATTCATGGTGGCCTTACTATAATCATTTTGGATATTTGCGGGTTTTCTTGCACCATCGCAGGATTGGTCAGCGTGTTTCTCACCAGTACTGTGCTAGTTTTAACCTTTTGTTTTTAGGTTGTTCCAATTATAATGTTTCTATAGATACACAAAGGATTATTCTTTGGTTATATAATGATATAGGGGGTCTAGGAGTGTTACTAAGAGGGCACTACATTTTCATGGATTGTTAACATTCACGGGTATCTCTGTTACATAAGCCCGGCAAATATTAAGGGACTACTGTAATGCCTATCCTGCACCTTCCCCTTGAAGCCTGCTGCAGCAAACAAACACTCAGGTGACCAAGATGATGAGACACTAGTGCTCTTCAGAAACCAAAAATAAATAACTTGTCTAAAGCTTCACATACATGACAGACCATTATGTTATCTGTTAAGTTAGGTCATAATTACATGCAGATTGATTCATTACGTACAGCTAATATAACTTTTACTGTGAATATATTATTATTGATATAACTAAAATAGAGTTGCCTTTCCCACAATGGTCCAGATTTTCTGACATATCTTATATAATGATTATCATTTAAGAAATACTGATTCCCAAAATGAAGATCAGGAATATTTCATAATAATAACAATTGATAATAAAACTGTAAAAAAAAAAATTACCATATACTGTATTATCAAATATGATAAACATAGGATAATTATTCTTTCTTGGATGCCACCCTCAATGTAATGGAAAGCATTGTTTGTATAAAATAAAAATGGTTCCAATTAGTGATACTTTCATTAGTCCCAGTAAATTATCATAATTAGAAATATCTTGGACATTGGCAATTCAGTCAAATTAACTTAATATACTTTATATCATAAAAAATAGATAAATCTTAAACCTTCGCAATGTTCAACACAACAGCTGCAATTTGTGCTTCAGCATTGTCTAGGTCAGGCATGCAAATTGAGATAAATATTTAGCCATGCACTACATACATATTAACACCTTCTTATTCATCTAAATGCCTATGAAACTCAACAACGAATGAAGGATGAGTATGGTTCTAATTTATGAAAATGTACCCCTTTATACATGAAACCGTCGTGTAGATTCTGCAGCAACTGATGCTGCTTCCTTCATATGCACTGTGGAGGCCATACTCCCTGGTGCAGCGGGAACCCCAACCAATGGTCGGCGCTCATACTGACGACGGTGCATCTCATCCACCCTAGTGAGGTACCACGTTCCAGAAAACAGTCTGTCTATGCTGCCCACAGGGTTGTATGGTGCTGTAAAAATAAATAAATAAATAAATCTATATACTAGTCTGTTATTACCCTAAAGGAGATGGCCAAGATAAAGCACACCCATGCACACATACATATACATTCCTCTCACTTAGCCCCAAGACCCCCATAGGAGAAGAGAAGTATTGTAATACTATAATCAATACATTAAGGACAATTTGTGACTCACTTATGTAATAGCTAGCCACCCACAGCTTAACACAAAGATGACTACTGTACATTGAAACAATTGAATGTAAGCATATGGTCATGAATGGTTTTGGCTTAAGATATAAAAATCAAATATCCATGGTCTTCGCTCCCATAGAAATGACTTCCGCTATTTACTCTATATCTATGAACCTCATGTTATATGCCTTCAAGAAACTTTCTTGGTTCAACCACGCACACCAATCCCTAACTACCACTTCATCCATTATCCTCGTTCTATTGCTTGCTGCTTCTATTCTTATCCATCATAAGACACCATGTACTTACCTCAACATTGACAATACTATTCCTTGTATACTGTGTTATGAATCTTCCTTCAACGTTGGATTACCATTGTTTATGACACTCTCTACCCACCCTTTGTATGACTTGTAATACCCTCCTCTCTGTACCTGACATTATACTTTTCTGTCTTAGTTACACTGCTGCACGAGCTACAGCTTTCCCTCATTTAAGTCATCTATCTCGACATCCCCGCCTTAATGATATTCTTCCAGAATCACCACATTTCCACTTAGACAACATTATTTTCTTCTTACAACAAATACACATCCTTCATTAGATTTAATTCTTTGACTATAACTAATTGCTCTTTCCCTCCCCCATAATTTGCCTTACCATCACCTCTACTATACTTTTTATTTAACATAGCACCATATGACCTTAGATGTCTGACGCTTGCTCCTTTTTTCATTAACTAATTAACTAACTAAATATAATAATTCACCATAAAGGGATATACTCTTCTCTATTGATTAGTTATGCAGGAAATTAATATTTACCTTTGTGGTGTGTGTCTTGCCTTAACTTCATGGCTTCAGCAAATTCAGATGGTGCAACCTTGAGTCTTGAATCTAAACGTTGATGGAGATCTTTCAAGGAGGCAACAAGATGTGTGAGTGCAGAATCTGGTCCAACATCCTGTGATATGCGCAGTGAAAACATAGTGGCTGCTAGTCCTGACCCATACGAAAACAGAGCCACACGTTTCCCTGCCAGGCTCTCGACCGAGTTACTGTAAATAATGAGTTCATTGACTATTACTACACAATACAATCTATAAAAGGGAAGATGAGGTGATCCCTTATTTATCAGAAGAAAAATCCAGTAACCCTAATTTTAGCGGTGTAATGTACAGAGGGTGTGTGTACTTTCATACCTAATGACATCAAAAAACAATAAAACCCATCTTGTCCATACTAAATGTGGTGTTGTGAAGTGACTAGTTTTGTAGATCAACAGGATTCCTGATGGCTTGAAGCAACAATTTTTATAAAGACCCAGTATGATATAGAATGTGCAGTAATATTAGACTCATGGTTAAATATTACTTCAGTCCAGGCAATAACAGAAAGTGAAGAGCATAGCATCCCATGTCTACACGTTGCTGATATGAATGTGAGACAGGCGTGTCTCATCTCACACAATTGTGGTTGGCTAAGAGTCTCATAATTGTAAATTTTGGAAGCATATAAGGAGCAATTTGTAAGAATAGTTTCATCACTTTAACTGTGAATTCGCTCAATTGTAGTTGGGAGCGAGAATGAAATGCATTAATGTGCACACAACATCAGGCAGAAGCATAGAAGTAAGTGAGATGTTCCATTGAAGGAATAATTATCATATGACAAATTAGCACAATAGGATAATTAATAAAAAATATAAATTCAACTTCATAAATATGTAAGGTTCCCTCTATATATAAAACAAATAGAAGCTTACAGTCTCCCTAAACCCTAAGGCTATCTTTGATCTCTTGAAAATGATAATTCATGTCTACCTGTACCTCTATATGATCCCTTGTTACTTGGACCACTATATGTTGCCATAAATACTTATGTGTTAAATACTTTATGATTCATCTAAACATCAGTCTTTGTCAATAAATTTATTCTCATTTCAAGAAAAGAAAAAAAAAACTTACCATGAAATTAATGAAGCAAGTCCGCCAAACATGGAGGGAGTATACATGTTACCAACTTGTGTGGCAATTAGCAGGGAAGGTTTAGTCTTGGAGAGGAATAACTCTTGACTGTGTGCCATAAAGGCCTTCTCAACATCCCGGTCAAAGTAGGTGTCTTCAAGCTTCTTCTCTCTGATAAATATAAAGCATAGATTCTAATTTTACATTATAACTCATAAGAGATTAAATCTATCTATTTATATACCAGGGTTATATCCCCCCAAAAAAGGTGAGTAGCCAAGACGAGGCATCCACACACATTCAAGTTGCTGCTTTCAAGACATCACACCAAATGGTCAAATTTGAAGGTTCTTTCCTTTATAAAATTAATACATCTGCACCAGATTATTTCTAATTCCAGAGACTGTTTCTTAACAGACCCCAATGCCTGCAACTCGTACACTGCAGCAAAATAACAAGCATTGATGTAAGAGTGCAGCAGAGTTAAAGAAGAAAAAGGGGAATTAATGAGATGAAGTACTCTCATCTAACCCTAATATCACAGGAATACTACACACCAGGTTACAAGAAGCTCTGGCATCAAGTAAAGAAGAATTTAAAACACTCAACTTTATATAAAAATAGTCTGGTGAAAAGTGAATTCTGAGTTACATGTTACTGAGGGTCACATGGAAAGTTTCAGTGTACTTCCTTTGCTACTCCTCTAATCTTAACTGGTCCAATGAGTCACACAATGAATATCTAGTATGCTATTTCAAAACTCCATTATATTTTTCAAGTGTAATTGCAAAAAATATATATGAACATGAGAACACTTATTGGCAGACATCACAATTAAAATCAAAAGGCCAGGGTTTAAATCTTACCTAAATGCCTCAAGCCCTGGATAATTTGTTGCTACTTGGTCATCGGGACAATTGAGAAAGTCATTGAAGGATAATCTTGCAAGTGATTTCTGCACCAACTTGCAAAATGGTGTGTGGAAAATAACAGCATCCATCTGATCCAAGGACATGGGTGGAGATGATGCTGTGGAAATTGTAACACATAATATCAATACAAGGACTACAAAATTAGTCATAAAAAAATGTAAATCTTACTTAGTATGTTGATAATTAAAAGTTTTAAAAGGTCACTAGGAGTTATGATAAATAAAACCTAATTTGCATTTACATATAATTACAAAGAAACCCAGACCACACAGCCCCTAGAGTCTAAACCAAGGTGGTTTAGCCTTAACCTAATTAACAGGGAAAAATAGACACTTTTCTGCCATGACCACCCTTGAAGGAAGTTACGGGAAATATAGAATATAGATTGATTCTAACTGGTCACACAAGTTTTACTGCTTTAAGGGCGGCAATCACAAGGTTCAGCACCAATTGCCAACAGTCTTGATTGCAATGGAAGAACACAAGTTCCTAGCCATATTTCCACTTTATTGTGCATTAGCATCAAGCACAAACAAATTCTATAACTATAACTACATATTAAAGCAACACAGAAAACTTACGTTCTTTAGCAGCAGCCTTGCGTGAAAATGTACGATAACACTCATCTAAAGCAGATAAGTAACACTGTATAGAAAGTTTGCCATCCACAGTGGGATACTCCGAAGACAAGTCAGGTTTGTAAAAGTCATAAACATGACACATGTGTGATCCTCGCAATCCTGCAAGCAAGTGAATAATTTTAGTTATCTATATTCATACACTAACCAAATATGACAACAATGTCAAAAATTTCAAGTCACAATGTGCAGTTTGGAAGCATTACAGTTTGAATCTCTGGTAAATCAGAAACTATTTGGACTGATCTTCTTTTGTACTGAAGTTCCTGTTCACCAAAGAAAAATATATATGAACATACAGTTGGGACTTTGCAAGCACCAAGTGGTAAATTGGTGATGCAAAATAAGAAATTCTACTCCAAATAGTCGAAAGAATATGGTCTTGTACCTCGTTCCAAGATGAGTGGTGCATGAGGCCCCACCAGCATTGCTACCGCCCCTGCCCCTCCTGTAGGTCGGGCTGCTCCAGTGGCATAAACTGCTATGTCCCCAGCAATGACTACAGCATATCTACCTGTTTCAACAAAAAAAATGAAGGTGAGTGCAGCTCATCATATTTTTGGTACAATGAGTGAATCATCTGTCATTACCTGTCCTTTGTATCTCAAAAACAAAAAATAATCTGAATAATTTCAAACACTTGGTTATGTTTTCACTAAATCAGTAACAAGGTACATGTACATACACATTCCATTAATAAATTTAACCAAATATTATGGCCATCACTCTTACAAATCCTTAGAATGTAAGTAGCCACACTGGTCTTATATGAGGTGCTAAGAAGCAGTAGATACATTATATATCTTTCTAAAATTTATCTTTCTATCTGATGTTTGTTCCTGGAAAATCGCCCCAGAGAATGGCTACAGCATTAGTTTCTATTTATTCCTGTCCTTACATTACTTCCTTGCATACTCTAATCCTCTTTCTCTCCTCCCTCTCATTGTCCTCCCATTTCACTGGAGGTTGTCTTCTTGCACCCATCGCTTCTATCTTACTCATTCATATTCTATTTGTCACTTCACTCCCTGGCCTTAATAAGTGGCAAAACCATCTTAGGATGCTGCACTTGACACTCTCAATCAGTCCACATTCCATTCCTTCACCGTTACTTGACATACCCATATTTGTTATACATACATACTTTCATTACTTTCACTATTCATTCTCCTTCCCCAACAAAATGTTCTCACTGCCTGTATTCTTGATCTTTGACTTTCATTCCACATTCAAGCTTCACTTGCATAAATGATTGTCAATATACAATTATACCATCTTTCTAAAAATTGATAATTACTAAGTTAAAGTTTAATAATATTCAAACAACTGTAATTTTTTTAGTGAATCATTCAATTTTCTATCAGTTTTTGCAAATTAAGATTTTGATTCTACTTGAATATAATGAAAGTGTTCTTCTATCTTTTTATCTATATATCCAATGTATCCAAGTATGATTTGGCTGTCATCAATCTTGCAACAAAATTTCCAATAGTCACTCATATTTTCCCTATCGCTACCTTTTCTGTTATATAGATTCAGAGTTGCTTTTCTTTACAAAATTAAAAGCACCCCATTCATTTGATTGCATACACACTTATGAATCTTTAAAATCTACATTATGTGAAGCCTTACATCTATTCATGAACAATGAAACAAATGGTTAAGGTTATATTAAGAAGGTGTTGCAAGACACAATGCTTACCATCCCAGGAGCTGGACTCCACCCAGTTGATGGCATTGATAAGAGCAGCAGTTCCACCATAACAAGCATTGGTTGTGTCAACACCTTCAACATCAGTGTTACCAGACTCCTCAAAGAGCTGCATTAGGCAACTCTTAACACTCTTTGACTTGTCTATTATTGTTTCTGTTCCAACTTCAAGCCGACCAATATTTTCATACCCTGAAAATTGAGACTTTTTAATTAAAATTTCTTGCGATCCTTAAAATATTTTCTCCCTGTAAACATTCCACTCTAATTTGACTGTCATATATTTTTATCCATTCAAGCATTCAAGTACTGTAATTGTTAAGCTCTGCTGTACAACACACTTAAAGTACACTGTGTCATGCAAGTCAGGCACCACAACTAACATACTAATAATGACCAACAACACAACACCACAAAAAAGAGATAGTGGTCTTAAAGGATTGCACTCCATGGTTCTGGTGGATGATAAATAACCAAATGCTTGTTGAGAATATATACTCACCCACACCAGACCTTTCCATGAGGCGAGAGAGGACAGTGAGGCACAGAGAGTTGATGTCTTCACGGTCAGAGCAGAAACCCATCTTTGTTTGCCCAAGACCTATTGTGTACTTCCCCTACAACAATACAACAGAATCTTCAGATTAGATGTTTGATATATATGTATATATGTACAGATCTCTCTCTCTCTCTCTCTCTCTCTCTCTCTCTCTCTCTCTCTCTCTCTCTCTCTCTCTCTCTCTCTCTCTCTCTCTCTCTCTCTCTCTCTCTCTCTCTCTCTCTCTCTCTCTCTCTCTCTCTCTCTCTCTCTCTCTCTCTCTCTCAATTAAAAAAGAAAGCTGCAAATGAAAATGCAACTGCAACTAGAAAAAAACTATGTTGCTTGTGTTGTAACTAAGTACAACTATTGTTGACACACTTAAAACTGAACATATAAATAATACGTAATAATAATAATAATAATAATAATAATAATAATAATAATAATAATAATAATAATAAAATGAAGAAGAAAAAGAAAGACATAAAACACAACTCTTCACTGTCTCTTGATGAAACAAATTTGTAGACCATATAATAACCTTTAATCAAGTAGAAAACAGTTTTGTTACACACCTGTGAGACTCCATCAAAAGCCTCCAGTTCTTGTTGGTCCACAAATTCAGATGGGAAGTACACTTCTAATGCAAGAATCCCAACATCTTGTGGCCATCCGGTATGATCTGAGATACTCTTGAAGCTCGGCATCTTTACCTGTAAAATTCAAATCCTATTTTAGATATCTTGTTCACTTCACATGTGGTGTATGAAAATAATCTTAACTCAGGACATATAATATAAAAAGACCACTATATCTGGAATACCAAGAAGGTGTGGGAGTCTGGAGGGAACAACCAACCTACACCAACAACAGCAGCTAGAAATCTGTGGCTCAAAGTCAAAGGTAAGGGTGTTTGTTCTCCCTACAGGTCAGCCAGAGGACATCACACTCTCACTTTCACTCTGAGAAAGACTGCAATTCCAGAACCAATCTGGAGTCTACATTCACAAAAAAAAAAAAAAAAAAAATTCTACTATAATAAATAACAAACTTAATACAACAATACACTTTTCATAATTAGTATACAAAACATGAGATTCAAGTCATATATCTAAGTACATTTTTTAAGTAATGAAATCTATACAATTGGCAACTCAAGGTAGCCTGGAGGATGGGATTTACCTTATGTCTGAGAAAGCCTCCTCCAAGCATTTCCTGTGAGTGCCTGATGATAAGATTGGAGTGAAAACAGACCAAAAACCTTGACACTTCCTCTCTAATACAGGATTGCATACAATATATTATACTCACGTTTACTATTATGCATGCATCAATAACCTCATGTCTAATCTAAGACTATCACCAGGAAAGTATTTTAAAAAGTTCATCTCAGCATTATCATTGATGCTTCCTAGATACTTATTACTATAAAACATTTCAAAGTAATGATCACCATCGCCACTAGTAAGATACATTCCTCTTTCTCCATCAATGTTTCTGTCTCAAAGGCTTTCAAAAACCATTTCTTTCCTCATACCAGCATTAACTTTCACTTTCCTCCTTTTACACATTATGTCCAAGTCATTCCCCAACTGCAACATCTTACTCTCTGACAACACGACAGTAGCATCAATATATAATTTACTAAACAATAACTTCATAACATTATCAATTCAAGTTCTTTTTATTAACTGTTGTAATTGAATGGGTTTTTTTCTTCTTTCCTGTAATGCATGGCAGTGAAGCCAAAAATTAATTATATTTTCTTTTGCATTTCAAAAGTAAGGTTTTCTGGACAAAATGTAACATAAGTGACATGTATTTGTATGGTAATAATGAGTAATAACCACAGGGAGCTTCATCAAACTATAAAGTATTATAAGATGTGAGTGAACTGCACAAATACTAGGACAGTGGTACCTAATTATGTGTGGGGTTAGGTAGTAGACACCTACATACATCAAAAATTACTGTTTTCCCAATAAACATTTAATTTCTTTATATAATGCATTGTTGGTAAAGGAAGTACTATAACTATATTATACCAAACACAGCATTCTAAAAAAGAAAAACGTTTGTACAGTACAATTATACAAACTTGTTCACACCTTTGGAGGTTGTAACTTGAACATTTGTATGTAAGGGAGTTCCTGTAGTTCAAACCATAATAACACTGATCAGTAATGGTGTAATACCTCTTGCTTTGAAACACTGGTGCATTTATCTAAGGGGATAGCCATTGGAGGGATCCGTCTGGGAATTATGCCCTTGACAAGATACTCAACGTAGCTACACAGCATCTTACCAATCAGACCATAATGATCACCAAGGCCCAAGTGGAGTTTGGTCGACGTTGACTGTCTGTAGCTTGAATGGGTGGGAACTTATGAACCCTTAGGAATATATCATTGCCGGTAAAAACAAATACCTTAAATTTGAATATTATATTGGTATTTGTTTGGTCACTCCATGCCAGCCAGTATCATTATTCTCATAATATTATATTTCCTTTACTAAGGTTTCAGATATTATTTTAATAATCTAGTTTTACCGGCATATCATACATGGTAGGTTGTAACATGACATTAGACTTAGTTTAGAAATACCCTTCATCATTATGTGTCGAAAGTCCCTTTAGGGTGTACTGTTAAGAACATGATCAGGTTAAGTTATGTGGCATTAATTCAATTGTTTAGGCTATGTGGCATTAGGTTTGGTTATGTTGTTAGGTTTGGTTTATTTAACTGCAGCTTTGGGAAGGTTATGCTAACAAAGCAATTTTTATTCGGTAAATGTTTACATCTTCACCAGAGTGTCAGGTACTACGAAAAAGAAATGGTGTCTGCACCTCACACAACCCCATACTCTTAGTCATAGAAAACATTTGATAGCTTCCAAATTAACATAACATAACACATCAACCTAACTAAACCTAACTAAACGTAACGTAGCCTAAAAAAAAAAAAAACGTATTTTATCTGTAATTCAGCGGCATAACTGTTTGGGGTAATCTGAATAAGTTTCTGAGGTTGAATTTGCAGTGCATTATAAAGGTATGGAGATATTGAGTGGTTAAAGAAACGAATATTTACCAAATTTACCATATCCAAGTTACGTCATTTTGCTAGTATCTTCTTACCGGCCGTAGATGCTTGCTTATTTAACCCTTCTAGTGTAATACGTAAGGAAAATTGGAATAATAAATTTCCCAGTACGGTACAGACAGATCTATATTTCCCCTATATATCACTTGGTCATTTATCATTATGTATGTTTCCAAATTCAGTTAATTTCCCATTACTATAGTCATCAATTTCTCACACGTTATCCATACCTTTGCACTTATGTATTCATTTTCACAAAACTACCTAATATATAAAATCTAACCTTCATTTACAACAACCTCATTCATACAGTATCTCATAAACTCACTATTAAGGGCGTAATATACGTTAAAAAATATTTACTCACTCAATACAGGAGCCTGACACACACTGTAAGTCACTGACCCGCTGCGTCCTACTCACTGACTGACTGTGTGACTGACTCAGAAGCTGCCTCGCCCCAGCCTCCTACTCATTATAATATTACAGGTGCCACTCGTACTTTTAGTTGACATTTACCTCCATTCCAGCAGGTTCATAGCATTGGGATTCCATGTGAGGGTAAAAAAAAGAGGCAAAACACTTCACTCTCTATTGATGAAGGGTACACTTATCTAATAGAAAGATGTGTTGACGCTGCAATTTTATTACTATTTGATGTTATATAGTTGTAATATTGATATATAATGCTACCGTAATGTTTATTTTATATAAAGTGAGGGTGAATGTTGGCACTTTGCAGGGTAGATGATGTAATTTATAGTCTATATGGCAGGAAATTATTTGTTGGAAGTAGTATTGTCAATCAGCGACTTTCATCTGGAGTTGATGATGTGTTAATTTCTTCAAGAGTAGCACAAGCAGTAGGATTGATTAAGGTTAAGGTTAAGGTGCATGGGTTTCAGTTCCGATATGATTATATATAAATATTTCTACCTTCGATCATTTGCTGTTATCCACATATTCTACACACACGTACATACACTGATTTTTCAAAGAACAAAATTAATGAATAACTAAATTATCTTAGGTTTCTGTAATAAACACTCACTACAGGCTATAGCAAATTATACAAGAATTCATATTTTTCATCATCATCAGCATCATCCTCATCATCATCCTCAGCGCCAAATTCTCTCCTCAAGCTCCCTGTTTAGTATGTGCCTACTGTCTTCACAAGTATGATAATAGTGAATTGTCTCTTCTCCCTTGTACAGTACTACATCACTATGAAAGTTCAATGTCCTCCTTCTGTCAGTGTGTGGAGAATAGGTAGCTTTAATAGTATGTGTTCCATTAACAGCACTATCCTCTCTAAAGCCACAATAATGAAAATAAAGGAAATAAATGAATAGATAGAGTGATCGAAACATAGATAAACAAAAAAATAGTGTGATATTTTTTCATATACTTTGTTACTGCTTATTCGCGTACTATAATTATCGTACATCATGTGATGGAGCAAACAACTTCCTTGCTTTCTAAACATCAAAATAATTCACTAAATATTATTGATAAATCTAAACGAACAAATTACTACAGTTTGAAATTATAATCAAATGTCTTATTAACGTACAACTATTTGGCAGTGTGGAGCTTGGAGGAAGGTGTGGAGAGTGGATGTTGTCATGATGCTAGAGTCATGAGTAGAGTGATCAGCTGATTCCCCGCCAAATCCAAGATGACTCAATACCTGAGGAAGCAGTACACTATTGTCTTCATTAGGGAAGCAAGTCGACTCCTGCTTGGCTACAAAAAGAGAGGCTTCGGTCAAGGAAGATGGAATGGATTTGGAGGCAAGGTGGAGGCCGGTGAGACTGTCAGAGAAGGCGCAGTAAGGTGGGTCGATGGCTTTGTGGTGAGGGAGGGCAGCAGGCAGAGACGTGTGGTGGTGTGTTTACCGTTTATTCTTTACTGTATACCTACTTAAGAAGAGTGTGTGTGGCTGTTCTGTGTAGCATGTATTGTTTTGTTACTTTTACCTTATTATCGTTGATGTTACTTCAACTATATAAACGTTATTCTTTGACATGATCACCATATTGCACTTTTCATACCTTACCAATGCTTACTTAGTGTTTACTCTTGATTTACCGTCGTAGTTGAGTACATCCGGCACATGATAAATTATTACTTAATACAGTGTGTAGGCCTTGTAATATTCAGTATTTTTACTCCGAACTTGAAAAGTTTTAACATTTTCATGTGATAATCTTCCACGGTCATATTGCAGAACACTGACGTTGAGTGTTGTAATTTGTTAGCTCAGGTTACAAAATGTTCTGTGTTTGCTTGAAAAAAAAAAACAACAACTGCATAGTTGTCGCGTGATGGCGAAGCCAGTCATAGGATAGGCGAGATACATGATTCCGTAATTTTACCGTTTTTTTCTTTGTTGTGTGTAATATAAATCTCTATTACCCAGTCGCCATTTTTGTCCGCTGCCCAAGGGGGATTAGGCTCAATTTGGAAATGCAGTTATATGTTTCGGAAATTGTAGGTGGCAACTATAAGTGTCACATAGTAAAATATAAGTAATACTTCTACTTCAACTACAAGTGTAGAAGTTTTTGTCCCAAACTACAATTACACATACACCCACACTATGATAAAAACAGTATCAAAAGACGGGACACAACGAACTTGACTAGAAATACAAGTAGAACCGCATTAATCATTACGTAAAGAGTGAGAGAGGAAAACAGACCGAAACAAAACGATTAAACGAAACCGTAAAACACACACACACACACACACACACACACACACACACACACACACACACACACACACACACACACACATTATATACATATGAATCAAGAAATAAACTAATGTGGCGATATATAGCACTTTTCTGAGACCTCCAAATGATAAGGATAATTATTATTATCCTCATTGTTATTATGGTTATTACTATTTTTTAAACAATTACTATTTCTGTTCATATTACTAATGCATTATACAAAGTCAATGTGTTGGGTGTGTAGCGCAGTTCTTTAATCTTCGTCAGACTGGTCCTGGTATCTCTCTCCTCCCGCTGAAGTCACGCACTACTGCACACACACACACACACACACACACACACACACACACACACACACACACACACACACACACACACACACACACACACACACACACACAAGCATCATGTATCAGCGTCAACAGAACACCATATATGTTTTCACGAATTGCCTCCAATAACATGTAAAATCCCATTACACACACACACACACACACTCTCTCTCTCTCTCTCTCTCTCTCTCTCTCTCTCTCTCTCTCTCTCTCTCTCTCTCTCTCTCTCTCTCTCTCTCTCTCTCTCTCTCTCTCTCTCTCTCTTGTGTAGGTAAGGGGGAAGAACAAAGGGAATATCTGTTTCAAAATCGTCCTCAATATATTAAGATAGAAAAATAGAGCAAAAAATCAATTCCTTGAAAAAAGATTGGGGGAGCATTCATGAAGTACCTGTTGTGAGAAGAAGAAAAAAACATCTAATATCCCTGTTTGGTTAATTAATTATGTTAGTTACGTCATGGTTTAGGTTCTTTCTGATTCGTAAGCTGTCCCTCCTTCCCCCTCAGCGACCATAGCCTTGGAAATATACACAAATGAGAGATAAAGAAAACAGCTTATGAAATTTCCTGGCGTAAAGGTTATTCAAAAAGCAAAGTGAAGAAATCCAACCACAGTCGTTTCCTAAAATGTTACGCCACAGAGGCCCCTTACTTTGCCTCTCCGCACTTCCATCCCCCCTTGAAGAACCTCTCATCTCCCTTGCTTCCTCACCCTCCAACTCTCCCGCTTTCTCCCCTTCCCGCCCGCCTCATGCCTTCACCCCACTTTTCCTTCCTCCTGCCTGCCAGTTCTTCCTGCTTCTCGTTCTCTTCTTTCCCCGCCAGTTTTCGTGCTCATCCTCTCCCTCCCGATTCTTCCATCCTTATTTATTATCTTCGAATCAAAAATAAGAACTTTTGAACCATCGTATTAGCATGCATGAGAGAAATTAAAACAAAACTGCGATAGTAAAAGCAAGATGACATACTAAATTTGAGTATATGTAGACAGTCAAATGTTGTGAAAGAAGACTATTCAGCACCGAGCACGTGTGAGGTAATTATTATTTGTTTATATGCTTGTGCTTACGTCTTCTGTCTCACAATCATGGGCGTATATTCAGGGTGTGCTAGGTGTGCGCCGCACACTCAGCCAGAGAGAGAAATGCATGATAATTATAAATAAATTCAGCAGTAAGTGGAAAACCATATGTTTCTTAGTGTTTTTAGAACTGTTGTAATATGTTGCACTATAAGTGTTCTGTAGAAGTACTTCACACCCAATAATCAATTGCATCATTATGTAGCATAGCGCGTACAGTGGAGTGGGAGGGCAGACTGTTGAAAATATGGAGCTGGGTGTGCGGCTCTAGCAATACACACTGCTTGCGTTCGTTTTTGCTGCTGTAATTTTATTATAAGACACACCTGGAGGAAAAAAACCTGAAAATAAAAACATATAGATTTAACACTCACCACGTCTCGTCCCACGGAGCTCTTTTCCCTCCTCTGATGGACGAAGAGGAAGAGGAAGAGGTTGGTGTCTAGGAGGTGGAGGAGGAGGGTGGAGGAGATGAGGGGGCGCCACCGCAAGGTACTAGTGGTACTAGGGGTGGAGTAGTGATTGTTTAGTTTTACCGGGATTTTTTTTTTATACTTCATTTATTTTTCCCTTAGCCAGTGCCCTTTCAATGTAAAAAAAAAAAAATCACACGGCATTAACACTAAATTCGCTATACATTACGACATTAACACTAAAATTCGCTATATAACACGACATTAACACTGATTTTGTTATATAATACGTCATTAACACTAAATTAATACTGATTTTGCACTTAATACGCCTCTAGGCCTCTAAGCCTCTAGTGTCTGAACACTAATAATTACGGTTTGAGGCTTAACATCACAGTCCTTACCGCAGAAAACACTTAAACAATCACTATGTAGCGTTAAAATCACTCTAATTATCTTTCTCCATTTGTATAAATATCTTTCTTATCAAAATTAAGAATATTCACACATGACATTTCACTCGTCACGGGCAATTTTTCAACTGAGGCGGGGTAGGGAAGAGCAGGGGAGGGACTCTGAAAACCATAGCCGATATGAAACAATGAATCTGATTGGCTCAAGAAGTATTGTGTGTATAAGACAATGAATGCTATTGGCTATGCTTTCACTAGTGTCCGCTAGATGTCACCCTCATCATACAAATTTCCCGCCATATTTCAACTGAGCGGGGGAGGGGAGAGCAGGGGGGAGACTAAACCATAGCCGATATGAAACAATGAATCTGATTGGCTTAAGAAGTATAGTGTGTATAAGATAATGAATGCTATTTGCTATGCTTTCACTAGTCCCGGCTAGGTGTCTCCCCCATCATACAAATTTCCCGCATTTTCTGGCTGGCTGGCTGGTTGAGTTATTGTTTATTGTTACGCTGTGTATTTATTCAATTTACAAGGTAATTAATAGTTTGTTTTATACGTAATTAAACGAGTGAAGTGTGTGAAGAGAGCTGAACAAGTATCTGAGGTTGAATTTGCAGTGTGTTATTAAGGTAAGGAGATATAATGAGTGCTTAACCTAATCATATATTAACCACTTATTATTATTATTATTATTATTATTATTATTATTATTATTATTATTATTATTATTGGTGTTATTTTACATCTTCACCAGAATGATATAGAGTAAAGTCAGGCCCCCCCCACCCTGGTCCCTCACCTAACCGCCCACCCCTCCTTGGCCCTCATACTTAACCGCCCACCCCTCCCTGACCCTATATTTAACCGCCCACCCCTCCCTGGCACCCATACTTAACCGCCCACCCCTCTCTGACCCTATACTTAACCGCCCACACCTCCCTGGCCCCCATACTTAACCGCCCACCCCACTCTGGCCCCTTTACTTAACCGCCCACCCCTCCCTGGCCCCTATACCTAATCGCCCACCCCTCCCTGGCCCCTATACTTAACTGCCCACCCCTCCCTGGCCCCCATACTTAACCGCCCACCCCACCCTGGCCCCTATACTTAACCGCCCACCCCTCCCTGGTCCCTATACTTAACCGCCCACCCCTCCCTGGCGCCCATACTTAACCGCCCACCCTTTACTGACCCCCATACTTAACCGCCCACCCCTCCCTGCACCCATACCTAACCGCCCAACCTTCCCTGGCGCCTATACTTCACCGCCCACCCCTTCCTGGCCCCTATACTTAACTGCCCACCCGTCCCTAGCCCCATTACTTAACCGCCTATCCCTCCTTAGCTCCCATACTTAACCGTCCACCCCTACCTGGCCCCTATACTTAACCGTCCACTCCTCCCTGGACCCTATACTTAACCGCCCACCCCTCCCTGCCCCCATACTTAACCGCCCACCCTCCCTGGACCCCATACTTAACCGTCCACCCCTCCCTGGCCCCCATACTTAACTTCCCACCCCTCCCTGGCCCCTATACTTAACCGCCCACCCCTCCTTAGCCCCCATACTTAACCGCCCACCCCTCCTTGGCCCCTATACTTAACCGCCCATCCCTCCCTGGCGCCCATACTTAACCGCCCACCCTTCCCTGGCCCCCACACTTAACCGCTCACCCCTCCCTAGCACCCATACTTAACCGCCCACCCACTGCTCACAATCTCAATATTGAATTAGGTTATGCCAGACACATTCATAACACAGGTAGTACTGGCACACTGCAGTAAGAAAACGGTGTAAATATTTGAATGATGTGCTGGTGGCGTTTGAAAAGAAAAGTGTAGGATGAAAGGAATTGAATCATTCCCGAGCTATGTAACCATAACACCATATATAGCTCTGCACGTGCAAGGTTATATAAGGTTGTACTGCCATAAATGGGATCGAACTCTCCACCTCAAGGCCTATTGTGTTTATAGTGTGAACGTATTTTTGGGGGGAATTTGACTATTTCTATCTAGCGTTAAACCTTCTTATTAGATTTTGGAGTCGCCAAAACACCGGTCCCTTTCTCTCTCCCCTTCGTTCCTCTTAATTAATTACAGCATGCAGCGCCGTTTCTACCACTCACTTACAAGAGTAGTTAGTGTATTCAGTATGCCATGAATTTAATTGTTTCCCATTTTTCACGAATATATGTTTGCTGTGGAAACTACAGAGAAACACATTATACTTGATAATTAAAGTGTTAGTTTAAAAAAAAAAATTGACGGGATTATGGTTGTGATGATGATGAGGATTGAAATAGTAATAATAACAACGGTAATGATAATAATAGTTGTACAGACTACAGACGGCTTATCACACTGCGTTCACACCAAACTAGTCGAGATTGACGGGAGAGTCATAATATATCACATTTGTCGGTTTCTACCAGGCAATGTTGATATTCTCGCTGTCTTAGTTACAACTTATTAAAATGTAAAGGTGAAAATTACGGTCCATATAGAGTTTTTATATGATTATAAAGATGATAATTACTGTTTAACTTACTTTTTCTTAGAATTGTTAGTAAAGAAAAACGGCAATCCTCTAAACAACGTCAGCTGCATGTTTTTATAATGCACTGGACGAACAGGCAATGAATTCACCATCTGCATGACTAGATTTGATGTGACTTGACACCTGCTTCCCTAGTTTGTAGTAAAGTTTATGGAAAAGTATATACAAAATTAAGTCCCATTGAAAAGTGGGTTGTGTTGGGTAAAAGCTCGTTCGTTGTAACTCCTCATTAGATTCGACTTGTTTGGTGTGAATGCAGCCGTGTGTATCCCAGCGCCAAGGTCTCGGGAAGGAAAGAGAATCGTGATGCGCGTCATGTCCCGGGCTGACCTTGGGGTTTTAGTGTCCTTGTTGAGTAGATTTAAGAGATCCTCACTCAGTAGACTAAACACAGTTGTGTTATGTCCTACAAGGCGCTGCCACTCTCTAGTGACACAAAACATCATATTGCGATATCACCAAAGTATCCACAAACAAAAAATGAGCCACTGCAAGAAACGCAACAAGAAACGAGGCGTCACTTAATAATGTTATGATGAAAATTAATGCTTAGTAATTCCCTGAAGGCGGCGAGACCATAAACTTGTGTTGAATCAATTATGCCAGTTTGGTTTCCCTTCTCGTCATCCCTTCTTCAGCTCGAAACCGAACACCAAACACTACAGAAGTTTAGAGATCACCTACACATGGCAAATATTCATGTTCATCGACCCATCAATTACACTTAAGGAATAATATGCAGCCCCTTAATTCTCTCTCTCTCTCTCTCTCTCTCTCTCTCTCTCTCTCTCTCTCTCTCTCTCTCTCTCTCTCTCTCTCTCTCTCTCTCTCTCTCTCTCTCTCTCTCTCTCTCTCTCTCTCTCTCTCTCTCTCTCTCTCTCTCTCTCTCTCTTTCTTTCTGTTCATCATACAATCACAAGAACAAACACTTGAGATATCACGCGAGTCAAATCAAAACTCAATGGAAAAAAGTTATAACTTACATTTTTTTCTTCAAATTACACTTTCATAAAAACTAACTAATGACAGCAATCTTGAATGAAAGCGAAGGACAACATATGAAAAAAATGTTCATGGTTTACAGTTTTATATATATGGTAAGAGAAAAATAAAACGGAATAGTATGCATAAAGTAATGATTTATATAAGGATAAGTTTCCTCTCTTAAGGCATGAAGCTCGTCAAGGACACGTAGTGTACAGAATGCTGACAAGAAAATGTAAACCGTATTCACTTGGACAAAATCTAGTATGAAAAAAGAAGTTTCAAAGAGAGAATAATAAAAGAAAATAGCCGTGTGTGTGTGTGTGTGTGTGTGTGTGCGTGTGTGTGTGTCTGTGTGTGTGTGTGTGTGTGTGTGTGTGTGTGTGTGTGTGTGAAACCACGGTCGCGGCACACAATCGTCAGCATGGGTCATGTCAGCGCCCGGGTTTTAATAGTACGGCCCTAATATATAGAGGTCTATACATCATATATATATATATATATATATATATATATATATATATATATATATATATATATATATATATATATATATATATATATATATAGAGAGAGAGAGAGAGAGAGAGAGAGAGAGAGAGAGAGAGGTTTATATATTTTTTATATAGAGGTCTACACATCTTATGTACAGAGGTCTATACATCTTATATATAGAAGTTTATACATCTTATATAGAGAGGTCTGTACCTATTTTATATAGAGATCTATACATCTTATATATAGAGGTCTATACATCTTGGCTGATGTGGCGGACGTGTGGATGGTTTGGGGAAGGGAGTGGAAGTATGTGATATGGTGGTGTGTGGGAGTATGAAGAAGATGGTTATATCTATAAGGCCATAAAAAAAAAACGTTATGCTGTACTCTACACTACTCCCCGTTGTTTTGTTTATCTTTTCTTTTCTTATTTTCCTTGTGTTCTTTTTCTTTTCCTCTCTTTATTTTTCTTTACTCCGCTACCGTTCCGTCCTACAGCCACGAATGATGATGATTTCCTTCTATCTTGTCCTCGAGAAAGGTGGTGTAAGGACTCTGAGATGAGGAGGAGGAGGAGGGAAGGTAATAGGAAGAAGGATTCCGGAAGGAACATATATTGCATGTTGATTCAATGAGATGAGTGACAAACAGGTTAATTGTGTATATAATAAGGTCATGTATGTATGTATATGTATTTTGAGTAAGTACATATACATGTATGTATTTAATCTTTGACCTTGACTTGCAAACACCTCAGCCTTCCTCCTTATCCCTTGTATGTGTGTGTGTGTGTGTGTGTGGGGGGGGCTAAGTTCGCATTCTGCCACTCACGCAACACCGGAAATCTTAACAGTTGGCGTAAGGCACGGCAGATGGTGTGTGTGTGTGTGTGTGTGTGTGTGTGTGTGTGTGTGTGTGCGTGTGTGTGTGTGTGTGTGTGTGTGTGTGTGTGTGTGTGTGTGTGTGTGTGTGTGTGTGTGTGCACTGGAGGATGGCTATGTGACGAGACGAGGTTAGTGGGTCACGAGGCTGTGGGTTACCTTCCTCACTTCCATCTCTCCCTTCCTCTATGCTACTCTCCCTTCCCGCTCCTTCCTCCCTTACTCCCACCATTGCATTGCCATTACCACTGCTGCCCTATTTTTCTCTACTCGCGGAGTAGCGGTAAGGAGTAACGTAATAAGTCTGATCTTGTCTTAACACAGCAAGTTGTAAGTATGTACGTGCGAGGAATGTTTGACAGGACGACAATCATGTATACAATACACTCATAGTTACACCACAGACAGACACAAACTACATCACAACACTCACCAACCACACATCATCACATAATCATCACACCAGTCACGCACCAATTCACGGCCAAACACCATACACCACAATTGTACTATACTTCATACACACACAAATCATCACCACAACGTTACCAAACACTCTACACTGCAAATACAAGAGTATAAGCTTTCTTAAAATTAGTAGATATTAAATAACACGTCTTTACTACAAGCACAATCCAGAAAAAAAATATATCATGATTGAGGGAGAAATACACCTGACGCAGAGAATATGAACAGTTGTAAAAAGTCTTCATTCTTAACATACTTTACTCCTCCTCCTCCTCCTCCACACTAACGACTGCCGTATCTCCTCCAGTCCCCAATACAGTAAACATATAGTCATAAACAAAGGATAAACAAAAACAAGTGTGAAAACGTAGAGGTTAAGACCATACAGATAATAAAGTGCAGGAAATAGTGATTAGCAAGGCACAGCTGCACGTAAATAGTACAGTTATACCACAAGAACACTCGCCCAGATTTATGGTGTCGGCGGCAATGTAGGCTGCGGTACATTTCCACTACTCAGCGATTTACATTTATTGTAGGAAGCGGTAAGGCAGTCAGTCAGTCGTGTTCTTTCTGTCGATGTATGACTGATAAATTAACTTCTATAATTATCTCTTGTAGACGCGATAATTTGGTGCTTCTTTCCTATATTGTACATTTGCGACTTCTCCTTCTTTAGTAAACACACAAGGCAGGTTTTTATTTTAGGCCAATTATGTTTATCACCTGAAAATCACTAATTTCATTGAATTTTAAGCCATCTCATGTAAAACTTTATGCGTTAAGATTTACCTGGTGTCATATCTTTGTTAATGGCGCATGTATATATATATATATATATATATATATATATATATATATATATATATATATATATATAATATATATATATATACACATACATACGTATATATATATATATATATATATATATATATATATATATATATATATATATATATATATATATATAACTGATAATAAGAAATGAAGGAAGATGATAATGAATATTAAAGAGAAAGATATACAACTACAGGAAGTGAAGTAATATATACTTATGGCTGTCGTTAGATAGTTTAACAGACTGATAAACTATGGAGTTAGAGCGAGGCGCGGAAACTGTTTGCTGAAAATAGTACAAGTCTCGGGTGTGTTAAGTGGTTTGCTTGTGTAGGGAAAATTTGAGAGAACAATTAAAACACACACACACACACACACACACACACACACACACACACACACACACACTTTCATATATATGTGTGTATATGTAGGGAACACAAAATCATGTGTATTTACTTACAGTTTGTTGTATACAATTGTCTATGATTTTGTATAAAAACTTGACACATGACAGAGGAATGAGGGCGGTGACGTGTGCACCCATCTATCATCAATCTAACTGCCAAGTTAGCGACGATCCCTGCTGAAGTAAAGGCGCTTATACTCGTAGTTGGCAAATTAAGCATCACAACATAACTTACACTATACATACTGATTTACATGATTTGTATCGCTTCTATCACCAGAAAAACGTATGGTTGTCTAATCTAATAGACTCTAGTTATGTATAGTTAGTATTCAGAGACGTGTGTCTGAAATACTTACCATACAATGTCCAAACATCAGTGACTCAACCTTGTTCATTACCCTCTGCTTCGACTATAGGAGACTAACCTACACCTGTCATGCTTACCCTACCAAGTCCTGCCTAAACTAACCATTATATTTCCTTCTGCAGGGAACTGAAGGAGGAGGCTGGTGTTGATGTCCCGCTCGATGGCATGGACAAAGTGGCTGACCTCGAGTTTACCTTCGAGGGACAGGACACACTCATGCACGTCCATGTCTTCCTCGCCCAAGCTTTCACTGGCACGCCCACGGAGAGTGAAGGTATGTAGTACGTAGGAGTATGTTGAAAGAAGAGAGGGCATACCTGTCTCATCATGAATTATAGCATTGTGTATACATTTATTGAGTTTCCTTTCTTTACCGTTAGAGATGAGGCCGCAGTGGTTCTCCGTGAACGAGCTGCCGTACTCTGACATGTGGCCTGATGACTACATGTGGGTGCCAGTGGTGCTGCGCGGTGGCAAAGTACGTGGTGCCTTCCATTTCCGGGGCCACAACGACATCCTTTCCCACCGCATTGAGGAGGTGGACTCCCTGACCTCAACTTTGGAAGACTCTTAGGTGTCGAAAATTTAATAACATATAATTCAGTTTTGATTTGATTTTAATTGACGTTTAACCTCATCCGTGGTACATTTTTAGGTATGGGGCGATCGCTTGCTTCCTTACAGTTATGGTACTGAATAAGAATGTTCACATTCATTTTTATAACATCTATAATATCTGATCTAACAAAAAAATCATTGGTTCTATAGAGTCAAAATGATACATACCCCTACTATTGCTACCGATATTTCGGCTGACACAGTTGAGGCGCGAGTATTTTTTTTTTCTGCATGTATAATTAATCAAACTTAACCCTTTGTAAGCTGACCTAACCTAGCATACAAGCCTCCAATCTTCACTTATACTAACGCGAATCAGTTCCATGTTGTCATGTATTTGCTCCCTCCTCAAAGCATGATCATCACAACGAGGCGATAGCAGCTTTATTATCAATTTGCGGCAGGTATTTATGGGATGTATTTGGTCAGGATGATAAAAATTACCCCTTGATACAGATAAGAATCGTCAGCCTTTTGACAATGACGTGTTTATCAATTTCGCAGCCACAATTATAGATTTGATAACATGGAAAATTTGAATAATTCGGAAACGCAAGAATGAGCGATGAAGGAAGTTTAGCAGGAATGTGCGACATCATCACTACGACAGTAATTCTATACATCATGTACAGATCATTATAACAGGATTTTGAAAGATCCTTAATTATGTACTTAACACGTTAATCTCTTAATTATTACTTACTACCGCGACGGAGTTCATAGCTGTATGTAGTTCTCAGTCTTCGTCGTCATCCTGCTGCGTCGCCGTCAGGAAGCACTAACGCCTCTTATGTTCCGCTGTGCCATCTTTACTACAGGCTACGTGGTTCACCCAAGTCACCATACTCTAACAATGTCTCAACATTTGCCTATTCACTTCATGTCACCTTACGACACAACCGACGGCAGGTAACGAAATTATGATAAAGCATATAAGCATAATGGTGGGAGGACAACGTATGGTAGAGATCTTGTGACACAAATTAGCTCATTTAGCTTTTTAGAGCTAACTGATTACTGGCTTTCAACTGGCTGTTAGTGTGCATGAGTGACACAGGTATGCTCAGTTTCAGTGCACGACCTATGTATGGCTGTAAATCAAAGAGAAAGAAAGGGAACATGTGTGCGTTAGAGGTGGTAGAGAAACATAAATTATAAGAGGTTCAGAATTTGTATTACACTAGGGAGAGGAAAGGCTACATGCTGCACGGAGCTTGTTGGATTTATTTTGGGTCAGAATAACATTATGTGACGGATTAACTGCCATCCTCAAAATGACGCTGCCTCCCTAGAAGTCCTTCCTGATCGCAGGGCTCCACATTCAGAAACATCGGTAGATTTGATTACTTCGACATCTACATGGTACAAATTGATATATGAATAGCAACACTTGTATCATACATCTGGCACATTTCCCCCCCCCCCACATTACAATTACAATTGTATCATACATTTGGGAATATCTGGTAAATGATGGCTACACCACTATCTCTCCATCCCATCCTGGGAAAAAGAGGAGTGAGAGATCGCCATCACCAGCAAGGAAGGGATCGTTCTCATCGCGCCTTCAATTAACAAACTGTTTAAGGGTCTCTAGCAGTAAGTAGATGAATAAGTAATTAGCAAGGTGAGAACCATTGTCTGTAGTGGAGAGTCATTGCCCCCCAAAGAATCAAAATGAGATTTCGAGGTATAGCCTACTTTGAAAGGGCTTGTGTAATATATATATATATATATATATATATATATATATATATATATATATATATATATATATATATATATATATATATATATATATATATATGTGTGTGTGTGTGTGTGTGTGTGTGTGTGTGTGTGTATATATATATATATATATATATATATATATATATATATATATATATATATATATATATATATATATACATATATATATATATATATATATATATATATATATATATATATATATATATATATATATATATAGGTATATACATATATATATATATATATATATATATATATATATATATATATATATTGAAAATCTTTTGTAAATCTATTTTAACTTTAATAGTGATCCTGCCAGTGTGACGGCACTGGACTGCCACTGATACGTATTTACACATCCGTGTGTCACGTCCATTTGCGCGGTGACAACGCTGAATGTTCTTCAGCATATCATCAGGAGGACATGTGAATGCACTGTGAGTGGAGTGTTTGGATGTGCTGTCAAGTGAAGAGATCGTGTTATTCAGTAGGTTTGAAAGAGCACGTCTCTGCATCAATCTAGGGTGAACTGTAATAAGATTTATTTTCTGACATTGTCTTAGCTTATGTTGGAAATGGTGGCTCCTTTGTTTAACTACTCCATCTTGCTGCAATACAAAGACCATACTGAAAATAAGTTTATAACATCTTAGTAGGCTATCCCATTAGGAGTTACTATATGTTTCTTATTGTGTGTATTGCACACTTATACACCTACACTGATGTACTAGATTGCTACTAAATAAAGTCAATCAATCAAGCAATGATTACGTAATAAACATTGAGTACAAGAGGAGTATGAAGATAAATAATCTACATTATTTGCCATGGGCTTAGAACATCATTCATGGGAGATAACTTATAGAAGTAGAAAATAGAAGAAAAACAGACCAATAGAAATTGCATTGCGATTCCATAATAAACATACATATTAAACAATGCATGGACCCGAATCTGTGAAGTTCTAATGATGTATACATAAAGTAATGAAAAGGCATACATAAAATAGTGGCATGGTGTTGCATTAGGTAGCAAGGATGGTGCCACTACCACAACCACTGGCACAGCTTCATGTTTGGCGGCGTGGTGCCTGCTGCCCCCTCGCGGCTGGTGCGCCTCCATAACATCGGATATTGCGACGCCTTCACCTGCGGAGGTCTTGTAATATTACCGGCCTCCCCCACACCCAAATAAACCCATCAATGACATGACTGTAAGTACGAAATTCGCTGTGCTCATAGGCGGAAAATGTCACGTATGTTTATTAGGAAGTATTTGTGAAATATAAATTTGGACAGCTGTAAGGGAAAGTACAGAGGATTTGTTTACAAACTGATTACTTTCTCTGCCTGGCGAATAGGCGAAACAGGTGACATTAGCCCTTATCTCACTGGTAAAGTAATGATGTTTGAAGAATACTCTGGTTTCTTTAGCAAATGATGGGAATGATGTTTAAGTGGTAACGGTAACTTGGTCGACATACTACAACTAAATACCATGTAGCCATCTGCGGAACCACATATTTCCAGTGAAGCTATTCTCAACCAAGGTTGTGAATTTTTTTTTTTAGCATCTATTAACATTAATGTTCCTTGGTATTTCCTCAGGTTGGTTATGACAATATAAGAATGTGAATTTTAAGATAGCATCCGTGTTTCGTCAGCTTTGCTTACCTAGTGATAACAAAAGAGGCAAGGGAACTCGTAAGAGGTGCCTCTTCTCGTTACATTTACATGTAGCTGTGATCCAATAATTCTAAACTATGATTTAATGCCAGGATAATTAATCTTCAGTCAGCGACTTACTTACTTACATAGTTAATTACTCGAATATAACTGTGGTACAGGCAAGACTGAAATACTATAAAGGATAAATATTTCCTATATTGGTATTGGCTATTTTTGATGTTTTTTCTTCCATTTAATATATTAAAAAACAATATATATATATATATATATATATATATATATATATATATATATATATATATATATGTGTGTATATATATATATATATATATATATATATATATATATATATATATATATATATATATATATATACATATATATATATATATACATATATATATATATATATATACATATATATATATATATATATATATATATATATATATATATATATATATATATATGTATATATATATATATACACATATATATATATATATATATATATATATATATATATATATATATATATATATATATATATATATATATGTAGTTAAGTTGAGTGATTTGAGTCATTGTTGTGCAAATGAATAATAACTATAATTTGTCCATGACAATATTGACATCCGATAGTGGGAAGTGCGTTCTTCTAAATCCTACCATGTTGTTGATTGATTCTCTTTCCAATTGCATTATGTATTTTTTTTCTAAATTAACCTAAACTAACTAATTCTAACTTACCCTCACTTACCTATCCTTATATGTTTAATGGGTATTTTTCTTCAAAAAAATAGATGAAATTTTATTTCACTTGCACAAAAAAATACAATGATGTACACTTTCAGTTCTACCGCCCCAAGACTGTACAAGAAACTCCCTCTTAACATAAGAAAAGCTAACAAGCTCTCCAAATTCAAGAAAGAACTTAAAACTTTTCTGTTTTCTGACTGCTACGACATGGAAACATTGACAATTAACATGGCATATAAGGTGTGGTCAAATATTGAAAAGTTAATGAATTAGAATATATGGGTCCTGCAGAGCACTTCGCCGGAAGTGGGATCAGATAAACAAGAAACACAAGTAACTAGTAACTATATGATGCCACAAATCCACGGGATATGATAAGATTACCCACTTAAGAAACAGCATTAGAAAAATATACATGTAGCTATACCCCAAAAGTATGGAATGCCATGACCCAGCCTCAAAGAACTCGGGGCTTAATTATTGGCAGTGCTTACAGGTACGACAGCTGTACCTGTAAGTGCTTGCTTTTGGGTAATAAAATATAAAAAGCTTATATAACTGAACCTAACCGAACCAAACATAGCCTAATTTAACCATAATCTAACGAATGCCGTATCCTCATACTGCTCCCTTATAGATACGGCACGAGCCTAATTTTTGGGTGATAAGATATAAAAAGCTTATAGCCGAACCTAACCGAACCAAATCATACCTAACCAAACCTAACATAACTTAAAAGATGCTTTGCCAGGTAGGAATAGTGGATGACAATGCAGTATGACTGCTGTATCTCTAAGCATTTTGTTAATTATATGCTACAAGGAGATAACATGCTCTACAAATTGAAAATTGGATCTGGGACTTAACGTAGTAAAGTTGCTTAAGAGAAAGTTGTAAGAAGTATTTAGACACCTCATGTCACCACTGACTCGGATACATTATTATATATGAGACTCCTAGGCTGCTGTTTGGGTTGGGTTCATAATGCATTTTGATTTGAGTTTGATATTATGTAGGTGTGCGATGTGCTGGTAGTATAATGTGAAAAGTAAGAGAGAGTTGTCTTTAGAGAGCAGGTTGCAACTATTGAAGCACGAAAGGTCAGAGAGAACATGGGAAAGGGTTAGTGACAAGCTTGTAGAGATTCCTTGAGTCTCATATACATTGTAACAGCAGAGATCTAGTTACCTTCTCTTACTATCAAGTATCTGCATAGAACTTACTGAGGCTGTGGCATTGTATTGGCCAAGATGCAGGAGGACAGTAGAGAATGGTGAGGATAGTTCGTTGTGTGACGATTGTGAGGTATAGCACCATCATATTTGTGAAAAAATGAGTGGAAAAAAAGTATGAAGAGGTGACGAAGAGAGGAAACTTGTGGTTCTGATACAAATGTTAAATTAAGGTTCAGAAGAATCTGGAGGACCAGAATAAAAATTAGGAAGAAAAAGAGTGAAATAAAGACTGACATGAAGGAGACGAGGGAAGAAAATGAAGGTGTATGCAAAGGTATGAATGCTGAAATGAATGTATCAATGGAAGAGAATGAGAGTACGTATACAAGATTATGAAGGTGATAGAAGAGGAATGGATGAGAGAGTCTTAAACATAAGGGTGATATGATGTGATGTGATGTGATATGATTACTTGAAAGGGATGAAAACTTAAATTAGGAGTTACAGAAAAATTACCAAAATTTGAAATGAAATGGAATCAAAAAGAGGATGAATTAGTGGAAAAGATAACAGAAAGAGTGGCAGAAAACTTACAAGAGAGAAAATAGAGAAAGAAGGACAAGTATCATAGTTTTCAATATCCTAGAGAGTAAGAAAAAGTCAGTTGAAGATCAAAAATAAAAGATGACTAGAAGTTCTGCATTGAAATGTTTGACAAAGCCTTGTACATGAAAGAATTAAGGCTATAAATAAAAGTGTATAGGCTTGGAAATAAAGAGGAGGAAAAATGTAATCCAACTATAATTAGGTTTGAAAAAAATAATAGAATAGGATATCTTGAAAAACAACAGGAAACGGTGACAGGCAGAGGAGGAAATTTTTGAGGGTGTGAAGATAACAGCTGATCTCACAAGAAAGGAAAAAGAGGAAAATTAATAATTAAGAGAGGAACTATATAGAAAGTGAGAGGAAGGAGAGAGATGGGTGATAAAAGAAAAGTATTATAATAAGATTAGGGGATGACAGAAATTAGCAATTGTCTTTCAAGTATGACAGTCTTCTTTTTCAATTTGTTATCAAGCTTTGGTATAATGCAGCTTCCTCTAAAAACTCACTGCTATAAACTCTGAGGGCATGGAAGAACTCTCACAATTTGCAGTGATGTCTCCTAGGAAGAGAAGTTGCATACATAAGTGAGGCATTCAGGAGGCCGCATTATCCCGTTAGTTTCATACATAAACTGTAAAAGAAGGCATATTTGAAACATTTATATAAACACATATATATAAATAGTTTAAGTGCAATTGCAATAACGGTGGAAATTAAGTTATTTTCCTTTCATAAATAGACATTTATCCTATTTATGGATATTTGATATTTTTATTAAAAAAAAATTTTAATAGCAGTGAATGTGAATTTGAAAGCGTGGAACAGGAGGAAGGTTACCGTACTGGAGATGAAAGAGGAAAATATAGAATGGTTGTAATTACCAAGAAGTAAAGAGATATTGTTAAGGGAGTTGATTGTGATTTCTCTGTTTACTGTACTAATGAATGCTGTATTCCATTCCAGTAAGTTGGACCTTTGATGTCACAATGGATGGTGCAAGTGGAGGAGGAGGCGAGTCTCGAGGGGGAGGATGGACGGGTAGTGGTAGTTATGATGCAACAAACCAGATAAAGCAGCTGTTGAGAATTCCAACAGAGGATCCAGGAAGAGGCAGTGAAGAGAGGTCCATCGCATCATTACAAACCACTTCCAGTCACAAACAGGAGAAACAGGTTTGATGAATTTTTTATGTTCATAGTTTTTGTTGTGTAGTTGTGATATGAGATTGATGTTCACTCAGTGTGATATGGTGATGACACTCCCTTCTCTCATAAAGGCAAAATGGCAAAAATGCGAGTGAATGCATGTGAATTTATGCCTGTGGACATCTTGTATTGATTACTTCCTTCAAGGGGAATGTCAGCATTTAAAAAAAAAAAATTTATTTAAAGGGTGCTGGCCAAGGACAAACATAAATAGGTTAAAAAATAAGTCCCGCTTGTCACCAGACCCTGTACAGAGGACAGTAGGAGAAATAGAGGTAGGGTGAGAGGTGTCTTGGATACTCCTCTTTTAAAGAGTTCAAGTCATAGGCAGGTGGAAAAATAGACAAAGGAAGAGAGTTCCAGAATTTACCAGTGTAGGGGATGAGAGAGTGAAGATACTGGTTAACTCTTGCATTAGGAAGATGAACAGAATAGGGATGAGAAGAAGTAGAAAGTTTTGTGCAGCGAGGCCGTGGGAGAGGTGGAGGCATGCAGTTAGCAAGTTCAGAAGAGCAGTCAGCATGAAAAAAGCGGTAGAAAAGAGATAAAGATGCAACATTGCGTCGTTGACTTAAGAATCAAGACAATCAGTTAGAGAAGAGATGATGAGAAGAAAAGCTAAAGGGATAGTCATGAAAGGCCAGGGATTGAACACATGACAGTACGCTCAACTTACCAACGCCTTACCAATTAGACTATAACGATCATCAAGGTCTAATGGGAGTTTGGTCAATGTTGACTGTCCTGTCACTACACTGCCAGCTGCAATGACAGTTGATGCAGAGAAAAGGAAAAGGATAAAAAAATCTGGAGATTGCATGTGGCAGTTTGGAGATTATATGCGGCAGTTAGGTTTGGTTAGGTTCGGCTATGTTACTCTTGAGAAAAAGTGTAGAAAGCTTGCCAACACACACCTCAAACATATTTTGCGTTGTTTAATTTTGTGTTTGTCTTTTTACTTATTTCTTATTTGTATTGTTATTTTTGTATTATTGGTTGGTTGTGTGTTTTTTGCTCATTTTTCATTCACTTAGGCTTTGTGTGAGGGAGACAGAATGATTATAATGATGATGATGATGATAAGTGAACACTATTGTATTGCATATTATTAATGTGTATACTATGTTTTCTTTTTCAGGCACAGTCTTCTCATGTCTTTGATAAAACAGGCAATACTTCCAGCAAGCAACTGGGATGGGAAGCAAGCAGGTTAGTGTTTGTGTTATTAGAATAGGACAATATTATCACTGTTTTGAGCAATTTCATCTTCTGTGTTGTTTGTGGTGAATGTGTGCGAAAGATGTGCTGGTGTAATGAATAGTCTATGAATGATATCAATTTTACCTGATAATTATATTTTAAAAACTAAACAACATAGCCCATGGTTAAAATTATTGAAATTGGAGGCGAGTCTCGAGTGTATGGCTCACAAGCTAACTTTGCAATGAAGATTACTCACAGATGGGAAAAGTGTAATGAGGAACCTTTCTGTGTATGCAGTGTCAAAGTACTTCATACAGAATAATGACTAAGTAGACATGTTTAGAAGTGGGAGATAATAGAATGCTCGTTTGTGGGTGTGAAACAATAGTCTGGCATGAGTATGGAGTTAGGATTGGGAGCAAAGGAGATGAATATGTTGGGAAACATTAATGATGTGTGTAGGATAGACAAAAATAGGAACAATGTCATGTTCAGTGTGTTGTAAACAAATAATAGTTTATTGAAATGTTATAAATGCTTTGAAAGAATGAAGGTCTTGGATGTGAAGTGAAAATTGTATCCATCTATCCATCCATATACCCAGTTGATATCGTCTTTAAGGTGGAGGTTAGCCAAAACAAAGTGTTTAGGGTTTGGGGAGACATTACTCTCCCGTCCCCTCTGCACTTTATCTTTTCATAGGAGAGAATACAGAGGAAGGACTTCCTAGATCCCTCACTCTATCACTTTTGGTCACCATTCGACTTTGGAAATTGGGTTAATAATACTGATGACTTCCGGTGATTTTCTTGGTGTTTGTAGCATCTCTATTTCTTACAGGTACCAAGATAGAAGAAGGGTTGACAGTCCTGGTGGAGGAAATCCCAGACACATGAATTTTGATCCAAGTCAAAATTCATCATTCAGAAATTATGACAATAGACACCTAGATCATTATAGCAGTCCAAGCAGAAGTGCTCACAAACACGCTAACTATGATTATGGTTATAACATTAATAGTAACTTTCGCAATCCACACCACAATCAACCTCACCACCACCGAGTTTCCGGTGGTCCTCTCAGGGATAACAAGGACCTAAAAATGAATGGTCCAAGACATATGAACAGCCCTCACAATTCTCCAATCATTGTGGGGCCGGAAACTGAAAGCCCAGAATTTCGTCCTAGTCCTGAGGTTCTTGCTGAGCTTGAAGAACAGTTTTTATACCCTTTGAAGAAGGTAAGATTGATTTGCTATTTTTTGTTGCATTTTTCAGTCAGATACCTTATATCAATGTAATTATTAATGGCTTTCTTTTCCTTTGGTTAGCCCTTCAATAAATGACCAAAAAGGAAAGTGGCAGGATAAATAGGACATGTGATAAATCAATTGTGAATGTGTACAAATACATGAGGAAAACTATGATGAAGTATAGTTATTATTTTTTGTCAGTTTGTTTTAGCATCACTTCACCTCCCACCTTCCACAATTGTTTGTCACTTGTTTCCTATTACAGATGCCCATATTACCTGACCTAACATTAACTTATACTGATGAGAAATACAATATGAATGTTGTTATGTGGTATTGTTTTGGTGTCTTATTGGTATGGAAATGTGAATAGATTATAGAATAGATAAATCAAATTTAGGAAGCCTTCCCGAACACATTCTTATTTCCTCCTTTTAAATATTTATTCACATCATGCATTTTCAAGTGTTGACTTCATGGAACATATCCCTCGCATATAACAATGTTCTGCTGTGTACACACAGATACACTCACACAAACACAGCAAAGAAAGTGGATTGAGAAAATTTGTTTGTAATGGGATTTGAGAGATACAAGAGATTATGGAATATAGTTGGAAAAAACAATCTGAATTATACCAAAAAAGGTAACCACGTACAGGAATATAAAAATCAGGAACAACCTAGTTACAGAAATGGTCCACACTAGGATTATTGAAGAACTTGAAGTTAGGCTTCATAACAGTACATATGGAGACGGGACAGTACAAGCATAATTCTAGGTAAATATGGACATGCATAATTTGTAATTTATTCTCTATTATTGATTAATTATTTATATACTTACTCATTTTCAGAAATCCTTACGGTTTCCAAAAGCCAAATATTTTTGCCGCCTTTGTGATTACCATTGTGATTCCTTAGTTGTGTGTAAAAGGCACATCACAGATAGCAGGCACAAAAGGCTGAAGGAGGTGAGTTCTAAACTTTGTTTTCCACAAATGTTTACATTTTTGGCATGTACATGTACCTATGAGACGAGTGTTGCATGCTTCGTCATTCAATCAATTCAGTAATACAATAATACAGTAATAAAATGAGTGGAATGGATTAAACTTTGAGTTTACTTGTCAATAATTGCATCCTTATTGCATATTATGTCAGCTTTTTCATGTATTGCTTTCAGGTTAATGGTTATTTGAAGTTTAGTTGTTTATTTGTGGTCGTATGAAACCACTATACTAGATATATGTGTTTTTTGAGATTTTTGTTAGATATATAAGATATATATTAGAATGTCAGCAGGATATGAAAATCTAGCACCTTTTTTTCACTTAAATTAGTTTGAGGACAAAATTCATCGTGTATGACAGGTTCAGGAACTTAATTGTCATGTTGGGTTCTCGAGAGTTAACAGTGTTCTGAATTGGGTACCATGGAACATTTTGTAATTCATTGTATTATTGTTGCAGGCCAAAGATTTAGAAACTACCCTGAAGAATGTTCCCTTACCCACGGACACACATGTTGCGACTATTGACAAACTGATTACATCTGTCAGTGAAGAGATGAAAACCCTTCCAGAGGTGATAGTTACAAGGAGGAAACTTGTGTCAGAGCTCAATGATCTCCTTGTTGCCAAAGTGAAAGGTATGTTGCATATTTTTTTGCCTGTACTTTCCATTTTTGATCAAGTATATGAAGGAATCTTAGGTCATTATCATTATCAACTTGCAAAGTCTTGTTTTGTTGCTCATCATTACTGACACATCTTGGTTGGAAAAAGTTATTTGCGGTTTTGTTGAAAATCTGATGACACTTTATTTTGAAGAACTACTCTCAAATACCATTATTTGCTTTTATAATGACTATGATTTCATAGACATTTGACCTGAAATAGAAACTTGCTTGAAGTTATTTAACTTGCTAATTTACTTCAACTCATATTATTTTGTTCAGTCTTATTCTTTTGCACTGTTTAACACATCTTTATGCACAATTATTCAACTGTATCAATTTATTCACAAATCAATTATTTTGTGGCAGACCCATAATTGAAGGAATAGTATGTAAATGATTGTGGTGGCCAACTCAGAGTGACGTGTGAGATGGTCTGCCTGACATCACTGAGCAAGGCAGGAAGTTAATTGGCTTACTTTTATATGTTTTAATATTATGGTAAGTGTGATCAGCTTAAGAAATAGATAATGAACGTTTATCTTTGACTATTAATGTAATATTCACCACTTTTTATTTCTAGGATGTAGGTTAGAGATGGTTGGATCATCAGTTTGTGGTTTTTGTCTTAAAACGAGTGATGTCAATGTTGACATTATGATGGATGGTAATCAGAGTCCCTCAACTGCCCTCCTAGCAGTGAAGGAATTGGTTAAAAATAATGACACATACATGTAAGTATACCTGTGTTTTACATTCATGTAAATTTAGAATCTAGTAATCATATGAGAATTATGCATTATGCATTATGATTTTACTCTGATTGTTGACAGCTTGGAAAATGCTACAAAGTTGCCTTGTTTATATATTGTATGCTGTAGTGTTATCTGCTTTGTGATGCTTCCCTATTGTTAAGTCAACTTTAAGTGTTGTGAACCATAATTTCAACATTGGAATTGAACAATATGAAAAGGCAGATTATCATGAAGAAGGCAGACGGAACTGAATTGTTAGGAAATATGGGAAGCTGAATGCAAACAATGAGATTGGTGATGTAAATGGAATTCCAGCTGCACTGTTGAAGAATGGAGATAAATTGCCTTAAATATAAATGACTTGTTACTCTGATGTGATTACAACTCTCCAATACTTCATGCAAAAATTTCCTTAAACTTACTGACACTTTTAACATTTTTTATCAACAGAAATGTTGTAGACGACCTTTCATCCTCCTTCCCAACCATGTCGTTCACTCATTCCAAGACCGGCCAACGCTTGGTGGTGGGAGCCAGCAGTACATCTTCAAAATATACTAATCAGCTGTTGGGAGACTATTCCACCATAGACAATCGGGTGTCCATTCTTGGGGTGGCATTCAGATATTGGGCTAAGGTAAGCTACTTAATTGTTGTGTTCTGAATAGTACTCTCTCATTAACCCTATTTGAGCTATATGGTCTATTGCTATCTAACTCAGGGGAATTATTTAGTATTATTTTTTTAATCTCCTCTTTGCTCATTGAAGCCTTGCCTCTCTTCCAGCACCTCTTACACACATGTAGTACTCCTTTACTGTATTCTTCCTTTATTGTTTGTTACTCTATTGAATTATCTCATGCTCATAATTTTTGATAAGCACTGAATTTCCTGCTTCAGTACATATGTCATACTACTACTATTATTCTACACTACTTATATTTTCCTGTATATGGTGTAATAAAGCAGAAAATTATGTAAATATTAAAATAACAAAGAATAATCATATGCACTTCCTTTTTTTAGTGGGAATATAGTAAAGGTTTCTCATGTTAGACCTTCAGCCCCTCTCTCCTTGTCTCTTTTAGTGATCGTATCTTTTACAACATTTAGGAAATCTTAGGTCATGTATTCAGGAATCCCATGTCCCATGAATATACTATTGTGTGATTAGTAATTGATCTCTGAGAGGGATATGCATGGAGGGATGATAACTCCTCCCTGGGAAGTCTTGTATCTTTCACACACACACACACACACACACACACACACACACACACACACACACACACACACACACACACACACACACACACACACACACACACACACACACACAAAGAAAAAAAACATTGGGTATAGTTATATAATTTTATTTTCCATCCACCAATTTTGGCTATTTTGTTTTCTTTCTTCGAATTGGATGTACTTTTTGATGTATATTTTACTACTATATTTGTTGTTGAATTTTGACTTCTGTTTGCTGTACAGATTTGTCAGTTGGATGACCAGACAAAAGGAACACTTCCTCCTCATGCCTTTCCTGTGATGCTGATACACTTTCTGCAGCAGCATAAGCCTCCTGTGCTGCCTGTGCTGCACACATTGCATCCAAAACCAGATGGAGATGTGTACTTGCGTAAGTAACTTGATATGATGATGTGTATTTATCTATCTATATATATCTGAGTCTTTGATCACCTTTCTGGGGTCTTCTCTCAGTAAGGTTGTCACGGCAGGAGACTGTCCCAATATTCCTACCCTTGCCTGTCATCTCTCTTCATCCAATACTCCTCTACTCTGTTTATTCATTTTACTGGTGGGCTCCATCTTACATTGTGCCTTTCAATTTCACTCATGTACGATTTCTGGATAAACTCATTCCCATACATTTTTACCACATGTCCAAACCACTTTCCCTGCTCCACAGACATTCCTCTTTCATTCAATCCTCTTTTCATGCTGTCCATCCATCCTCTCAACCTCACACTTCTCACTTGAGATCCCAGTTATTCTCTTTACCAACCAGTCCTTCTCTATGCTAAACTGTGAGCGTTTTAATTTCAGGAGCAGCTGACGTTGGTGATAAGTGGAAGACTAAGAACACTGAAAGTATTGGTAAACTCTGGCTGGAGTTGTTCAGATTTTATACCATAGGTTTTAAGATGACAGATCAAGTGATCAATGTCCGTTATCTTCAACCAATGAATAAAACGGATAAAGCCTGGAGTAAAAAGATTGCTATTGAAGGTAAGTGTTTATTGTTTTGTTCTTAAAAGCTGTTTAGTAAAAATGAATTGTAATGAAGCATATTGCAGTTTGTAAAGGAATTTTGTTTAATGTGGTTAGTTTCATAATTTCTTCCTTTCCAGATCCATTTCTTCAGAAGAGGAATTTGACAAGGACTGTCAGCGGTAATCCAGTGTTTGAATATATAATTGACCGCTTCAAAACTTCATACAAATATTTTGCCATCCCTCAGCTGTCATATGGACCTCTGTTTCTTCACATTACATTTAAAGAAGTAAGGATGAAATTTAAATCATGATTGACACTGATTCTAACTGTGCAAACTTTGAAAAGCGAGTTTTCTGTGCCTTTGAGTGCATAACTTATGACTGTCAATGTGATATAAAGTTGATATGACCATGTTCTGTGCTGCATCACACTCTTAGTACCTAGCTAATGTTTGTAATGTAATCCAGGTGAGCATTGGGACCAAGGCAGCAGAAAGTGCTTGTCAAAGAAACAGAAAAGGCGAAATACTACTGGAGTCTATTGAAAAGGTTTGACAATTTTTCTCAGCTTATATTGCAATAACTTCACTTTCATTCAATGTAGGACAGCAATCTTGGTTATCCTGCCTTAGAGGTTTACTGATACCTCAGACTCATCAAAAGCCTTCAGTAGAGTCAAACTTCCCACCTCATGAATTCTGTCCCTCACCGTGTCTTTATTTCGTCTCCCGTCTGGCTATTGTGTTGCTACTGTGGTAGATGGTCATTATTCTTATCTTAAACCAATCTGCAGAGGAGTTTCACAGTTCAGTTGAATTTATATAGTAACATTTTATAGGATTTGAACAAGTTTCATGCTGTCATCATATATCCTTTTAATCAACTTATGAATATCATTATATATGTTCCTTGCTTACATTACTTCCACTTAAGCATCTAGTAGTTTTTTTTTCATATTTATGTTGTATTGTTGCTCCATCATCCTTTATTCCCTTATTGCCTTGAATATTATAAATATGTGATTTCTTTCTTTTCCCTTATGTTGGCAACTTTTCATCTATTCTCATTTACCAGATATGTGCGTATGTGCGTCCGTGCACATGTGCATTATTTTCATGAGGTGCAATTTTATTCAGGCAGGGCAGTCTCAGAGTGAAGCATCATCAGAATGTGAATTGGAGAGGACAGAAGAGGAGGCTGATGTGACTGTGGAAGGAGACGAGGTGGAGGAAGATGATGACACCACCATGTCAGGCTTTGAAGCAGACCTGAGCACTGTGTCTCCTGAGGTGAGGCATCACTCACATGAGAGGAAACATTTCCAATATTATGCAACCATGTGGTTTAATTTCTGGAATATTACCGACATACTTATCACATTATTTTATGTTTTCCTATGTCTATAATTTGATATTTTACAGGTCTCCTTTTTCATTGAAAGTTAATTTATATATCTGGAAGCATTTTTATAGAATATTCTTATGCATTTAGTCCCACATCCTGTGTGCATTTTTCTAAATGAAGTGAGTCATGAGGCATTCCAGCTTCTACTATGTTGGAAGTTGGAACATGTGGAATATCTTATTTAAAGTTAGAGGATTGAACCAGGGATGTAGAAGACTCATTGGACCAATTACTTTGAGTAACTACCTGCAGTTTGCTCACCAAATGGAATGCTTCCTATGATTCATGTACATGTGATGGATGGTGACTCGTCTAATTATGGAATAGGCTGGGTAGACACATAGTAAGTGCTGAGTCAATAGGTAGCTTTAAAAGATGGTTGGATGAAAGTATGGATAGGGATGACAGGTGATATGGTTAAGTATTGGATTATTCCAAGGGTGGGGGACAAGGAGCTGCCTTATGTAGGTCATCAACTGGCCTCTTGCAGTCTCCTCAATTCTTATGTTCTTATGTTATCTACAAAACCACATTCTCTATTGCCAAAGTTGGGTTGAGGCAAGTATGAAGGGTAAGACTGCAGTATTGATATTAGTTAAGTGTGGCTATTATTTGTGGTTTGTATGCAGTCATAGCCACATGGATTAGGGAACAGACCAACGCTGAAGACATCTTGACTACAATTAAAAGAAAAAAGGACATGGGCAGGACATATCATGCACCAAAAAGATAATATATGGACAACTGGAGTAATAGAATGGCAATCCAGGGATGGTAAAAGAAGGCAAGCCAGATAGAGAGATAGGTAAAAAAAATGTTGCTAGAATGGACTGGAATAGATGGTGATTGGTTATGTCTGATGCAATGGATACAGGCTATGTTCCTGTATCTTAGTTATATCCTGACATTTGATATGAAGCAGCATTTCAGGACACACTGGAAGAGCCTACTGACTCAATGAGCCCTAATGGCTTGAGCTCTCAAGAGGAGGAAGCAAACGAGAGTATACCAGGTGACCTGACATCAACACTGCACTTTGTGACGCCTAGCCAGGCAGCCAAATTGATGCAGCAGGTGAAGGATGAAGACCTTCTCTTCAGGTTAGTTGCTGTTGTTTATCACATTCTGTCAGATACATTTTTATTCAGCTTCATCAAGTGCAGCTTGTGGTTTGTTTTGCCTTGTCATTGCCATTTGTTGTTGCTTCCATCCAGTCATCATTCCAGGGCAGGGAATTTGATCAAACTTGATGTAACTATATGCAGAACTTACCCACTTTTATTCCCTTACCCTTATATATACAGTGGTATACTACCTGCCTCCTGCCACTTTTTAGGTACCACATTTTGTTCCTCACATTCATTAGATAAAAGTGTGGTCATTATCAGGCATTGAAATGTACGAGGATAAAAGTCTTTCTCAGGGTGAAGTGCAGCAATGTACCATTTGTTATATTTTATGTTGATCATGAATCAAGAATTTGTATCTACTTTAAGAATTATGTTTTCAGATTTGAAGAGAAGTTCTTAACATTGGGGCAGAAGCCACCACTTATCTGTGGATCATGTCAGAAGGATGGCCACAGCAAGGCTGAATGCCGTGAGGATGAGCTGCCACCTCTCAAGAAACTACCGCCCATCAACAACCATTTCCTGAATATCCTCACTGCCATTTTTGAACAACTTACAAGTAAGATTTTAGACATGATTTAGTCTATTTTGACACCTGTTCCATGAACTTTCCAAGTGGGTGGCCACAATAGATCACCATTTGCTCCTGTCCATTCATTATTCCTGCATTTTTCATCCCTCTCAATATTCTTTTCCCCTTCTCATAAGTATTACAACACTATCAGTCCATTTTACTTTTGTATATCCTCCTTGTCAATTATTTTCATCACATTCTCTCTTAGTGACCAAACTTTCTGAAGGTGCTATATTTAACCACATCCAGCACTCCACCATTTATTATCTCACTTATCAGGCACACAAAATCATCCATATACACTCATTTGTTTAAAGTTTTAAAGCTCGCCAATGAGTAACAGAGTGAAGGGAGAGTGTAAATACACAGTGTAAGTGTGAACACTAAAACACCCAACACATACATGATGGGTGGCCAAAGGCCCCTCCTTCCCCACGTGAGACCTGAGTCAGCCTCGGCTATGGCTGCGTCAGCAGGAAGACTTTTGCAGCTGACTCAAGTCCCTCCCCCCCCCTCCCCTCCCCCTAGCTCATAGGGGCAGTAACCTCTGACAACAGTGGAAAGCTTTTTATCATGCCTGAGCGGGGCTTGAACGCAGGACCACAGAATTGCAGCCAAGCATGCTACCACTGTACTAGCCAGAGGCTATCTCTTTTGGGGGATACTTCTGGAGGGAACGAAGCATCAGAAACTATAGATAGATCCTATTCACACCATTAGCATCTCCCCAAAAAACTTATCTCCACTGTGGACTGTATTTCATGTTTGTCTCACTTGCACATACATCAGTGTTGGTACCTTTATACTATCATATAGTGCCTTCTTTATCACAATACTGCCTATCTTTCATTATATGTCCCTAAGATCTTACTTCAGAAATCTTAAAAACACCTCAAATAGAATTAATATAGGGAGGAGCAAACATTTACAAGAGCTGTCCTGCTAAAACTGATGATAAGTACATGAAAATCAAAACAAAACAGCCATTTGCTCACAACTTACTTTCTTTGCGATTTTCCACCTGCAAGTCACCTTTCTTGGCATTTTAGACATGATATTAACTGAAAATTATAAATTTGAATAAGTAATCACATAAATGTAGGGAGCCAATTATGAAAATAGCCTGTTTTCTGGTGATTCCAGTTTTCTGCTAGCTGGATGAATGGTTCAATGGGAATAATCTCTTTTCCAGGGGATTTTGAACCAACAATGCAGGAGATTGAGGAGAGAGACAAAATTGTTTCTGACTTAGAAAATTACATTTGTCAGTTTTTCCGAGGAGTCACACTCAAGCTTTTTGGGTCTTCAGCAAATGGTTTTGGCTTCCAACGATCTGATCTAGACATTTGTTTGACCTTTGAGGGTAATCCAAAAGGCCAGGTAAGTTCTCTATAATTTTTTCTTCAACCATTTTTAATAAACTTATATAGAAGTAAATTTCATGGTCAAATTTTAAGAGAGATTTAATAGGAAATTATTTAAACTTACATTCTTAAAGTTTTACATGATATTTAGAGAATATTGTTTTCCTACTTCCAGAATATTGATCACATTAAGATCATAGAATCATTAGCAGAGAAGCTGAAGAGATATCGTCAGTGTGGCCACGTGTTTGCCATAACAACAGCAAAAGTCCCCATTGTTAAGTTTTCCATTCGACGTGCCTACCTAGAAGGAGATCTCTCCCTCTACAACACCTTAGCTCTACAGAATACAAAACTCCTTTATACCTATGCCAGAATTGATCGTAGGGTTAAGGTATGTATGCTCACTTTTTTTTTTTTTTCTAGTTCTGCTTATGATCAATAATGTTTAATTTTTAACACATTGGACTGTTTTCTATACAGAGCTGCTCCTTCACCTGTTTAAGGGTAAAGTTTTCTGTATACAAATATATGATACTGTTGGGTGTTGTATGCTGCAGCCAGTGTGTAGTATTGGGGAGGTAGGAGGCATTATGAGAACAACAGTTGAGTGTACCCACTACTCAATGTCTTGACTACTAGTAGATTGATATAACGACCATTGTCAATGTTAAGCAAAGAAAATTAACATCAGTATGATCACTTTGGTTAATTGTTGTTATTCCTCAAGCTGCTTGGCTGAACAGCCTCAAGCTCCTGAGATAGGCCATGACCAGGCTTTCTCACCTGCCTTCATGGAGTGTATGTTGTGTTGTTGACATGTGTGATTATTTGCCTCAATGTCTCTGGCTAGAAGGAGGAGAGAAATGACTGCCGGAAAGTAATTTCTCAGTGTCGAAAAAACGTGTGTGTTGTACCCCAGGAAAGGGCAGGGGTTTGTTGTGGTGGTTTGGCCTCCAGGGCTTATCCAGTGAGGGACAATCCTACAACGTAGATGCTGCCACTCCAGGACCTTGCTTGACTGTTAAAGTCATTGCATGTATCATTCAGGGATAAGGAGATTGATGTTTACCTTTTCAACATATTTTAACAGGTTTCTTTCTTGTCTTTCAGTGCCTTGGATATGCAATGAAATATTTTGCTAAGTTATGTGATATTGGAGATGCTTCACGTGGGTCACTGTCCTCCTATGCCTACATCCTGATGGTGCTTCACTACCTCCAGCAGTGCAAGCCTCCTGTCATACCTGTACTGCAAGAGGTAAGTCAAACGGTAATATTGGACACAGAAGGTGAGGATGTATTTGCCAGATCATTTAGTAAGACTCCAAAATCCTGATTGCAGTCATGCACGTTTAAAGGAAAATATTAAAGACTGAAAGTGAGGTGCCTCCAGAAATAAGAGTGGTGTAGAAGTGTTTACTGTAGTCTTTTTTTTTCTTTTAACTATCATTCTTCTATCTGTCTATATACCTGTGTTATGTTCTCCCTAAAAGGGGTAGGTAGCCAAGAGTGATTAGGATTCGGGAAGACATTACTTTCCTCTCCCTTTTATTTATTTATTTATATTTTTTATTTATTTATTTATTTATTTATTTATTTATTTATTTATTTTTTTTTTTTTTTTGAGAAAGTACAAAGAAGGGGCTTCCCAGACCCTTCACTCCGTCCCCTTTGGTCGCCTTTTATGATCAGCAAGTAATATGTTATTAATATTCTTGCAGACCCCACCACTGACCAGTTATTGTTCTTAATTAGATTATTTATTAAATGTGAAAGTAGTTATTGAAGTATGTAGTACTGATTAAGACTGCCTTTTGTTTCAGTTGTATGACCACAGCAAGCCTGCACCACAGCTCACCATCGATGGGTGGAATGCATGGTTTTACGACAACCTTGATGCTCTAGTGAGTTCTTATATTATTTATTAATGGATTTATTTTATTTTAGTTAAATTAGATTATTCTATATATTTATTTATTTATTATTTTTTTATAGGTTTGTGAAATCTAATATTATATATATATATATATATATATATATATATATATATATATATATATATATATATATATATATATTTTTTTTTTTTTTTTTTTTTTTTTTTTTATGATTTCCATCATCGTCAGCCTCTTTGAGTACACTGCAGAACAAAGGCCTTCCCAACAATCACTCATCTCTATCAGTTACCAGTTATCAGTTATTCCAGCAAAATGTCCTATCTTATCTCCACCTAGTCTCTTTTTTTTCTTTTTTTTTTTTTTAACCATCCCTGTTACTCTTAACAGTCTAACAGTCCGTCTCTTATCTCTGCATGACATGTTCTGCCCATTTCCACTTTTTTTCTTTCAATTGTGGTCAGAATGTGTTCAACTTTGGTCTGCTTCCTAATCCATGATGCTCTCTTCTTATCTCTATGTTATACCAAGCATTATTCTCTCCTTTGCGCACTTTGAAGTTTTCATTGCAGGACTTTCGTAGGACTCCTGGCTTCAGATCCATATGTTAGCACTGGTTGAATGCATTGCTAGGTCGTGTTCATTGAAGGGGACATATCCCTTTACACCCTTACAATAGTTATTTCACATATATTTTCATTCATTACTAATCCACAGTCTTCTCTCATTTATTTATGATTAAAGTACTGGACTACCTAATATAACTGGTAAAATGTAAATCTACTTCCATAGACACAATTAAAACAATGTTTTTTCCCTCAAAAGCAAAAAGAGTGGAAAGACTACAGGAAGAACACAGACACAGTTGGGCAGTTGTGGGTAAACATGCTCCGCTACTACACTGAAACATTCAACTGGAAGGATAATGTTGTCACCATTCGGCAGCTTGCACCCTTATCACGTCTCCAGAAGTTGTGGAACTCCAGATGCATTGCTATTGAAGATCCATTTGATCTCAGTCACAATTTGGGAGCTGGCCTTTCAAGAAAAAGTATGTTTCAACAGTTATTTTGTATTTGAACATATTTTGGGGTAAGAAAATAAGTTTCCTTTCTCTTCTCTAGGAGCCTATGTATGTGAAATTTAAGGCTCTAAGAGGAGAGGAAGGCTAGTTGTAAGATGAAAGGATAGGGTAAAGGAGTACATGCATGAAAGAGATGTTGATAGAAGGGGAGAACTTAAACAAGCAAGGAGGGAGTGTTTGGATAGGGAAATGTGAAGGCTTTTCTGCTGTGGACATTCCCTTTTGGGAACATTTTCAAAGGAAACGAAGCATCAGAGACTATAGACCATACATAGAGGTATGTGGCAAAAGGAAAAGAAGTGTTGTGGAGATTTATGGACTTTGAGAAACCTTACGGCAGAATAGATAGGAAAGGTTTGTGGAATGACCTAAGATTGGGAGGTAGTTGTCAGATTGCCTAAGTGGTATGGAAAGTCTTTATATGAATGGTTGAGCATGTGGAAAGTAGTCTAAATGAATGGTTTTCTGTTCAAGTGAAACTAGATTAGGGAGGTATAATGTCACCATGGTGGTTCAGTATTTATATGGATGGTGTCATGCAGGAGGTAAGTGCAAGAATGTTAAGTAGAGGTCTGAGCTCGGTGAAGGTTGATGGTAGAGAGTGGTCTGAATTAGCTACTGTTTGCAGATGACACTGCATGGGTTGTGAATTCAGAGAAGAAGTTGTGTCAGCTGGTGGAAGAGTTTGGATGAGTGTGTATGACAAGGAAATTGAAAATGAATGAGAGTAAGAGTAAAATAATTAGATACACTAAGTGATTGGTGTAGGATAAATGTTGCATTGAATGATGGACTATTCTAAGGGCTGAAATGTTTTAAGATTTCTGTCGATGGAGAAATAGCTTTAGACAGAGATGAGGTTTAGGATCAGTGATTTAGGAAATGTGTTGAGAGAAAAGAAAAATGTTTGATTACTAATCAATGGGAATGAATGGAAAAGAGATGGTTGTATGATGGAATAGCTGTGCCAATTGCTGCACAATGGGGCTCAAACATGAATTATGGGTGTAGCAGAGAAGAGATTAAGTGTAATGGAGATGAGGTGTCTGTAGAGTATGTGTGGAGTAACGTGGATGGACTGAGTGGGGAATGGGGAGTACAAAAGAGAACTGGTGTCACGAGAGTTTGCTGGTCGAGCAGAGCAGAGTGTTGTGAGGTGGTTTGGACATATAGAAAGAATGGAAGAGGACTGGTTAGTGAAGAAAACAATGGGATCAGATGTGAGAGGTGTGAGGTTGAGAGGAAGGTCATATAACTAGGTGGTATTAGTACAAATAGTGTATGATAATGTTATGACGTTGGTCATAATTATATGGGAGGTTTGATGAATAAATTAATTATTCATTTTCTTCATACCTACCTTATGTGGATTCTTTAATGCAGATTTTTGTTAGCAGTACTCTGCTGATATGAATTAGTTGCCTAAAATTATATTATCAAGTTTTACTCCTTTCAGGTAGTGTTATATGATTTATGGCCCAGAATTAATGTTATTATATACAATATTAACCCTGTGGTGGAGACTGAAAGTATACTACCACTGTATTCCATGCAGGTTGTAAAAGGCTACAAAAGGGGATGGAGCGAGGGGTCTGGAAAGCCCCTCCTCTGTATTCTCTCTTATGAAAAGACAGGCACAGAGAGGGAGGGGAGAGTAAAGTCACCCTGAACCTTAAATACCTTATCTTGTTATCCCTTTTAAACAGGGATATAAGAGAGGTATATAGATAGATAGAATAAATACGATATTGTTTGTGTTATTTATGTAATGGGTGTAATGGTTTTACATTACAGTGAACACCTTCATCATGAAAGCCTTCATCCGTGGAAGAGAAGTGTTTGGTACAGCAGTGATGGGATGCCCTCCAGGTTATCGACACATGGTGGTAAGTGTTTAAACCTTGTCAACAAACTGATTCTTGAATACATAGTCCTAACTGTTTAGCTTCTTTGGTATGTCATCTCTACTGCACCTTCTAAGACAGTAGTGTGATCTCTATTCGTGTGCTGCTCTGTTCAGACCACATTTTGTGTTTTTTGCATGCTCTGTCCTGCAATTTCTTGATTACAGTGTAACTCTTATCATCTAGGCTGGTGACAAGAAAAAACAGTTAAGCAACCCTCTGAAAACAATCAAAATACAATTAAATAATGGTAGAATTCTGGTAAGTGTATATTTGGTTCTGATTACAAAAGCAGTCTTGATCAAGTCCATCTATCTTTACTTTATCACCCAAAGCTGTGGGCACAGGCATTCATGTATTTATGCTTCTGAATTAGTAATTAGCCCTGTGGTGGGGGCTACAAGAATACTACCACTGTATTCCTTGCGGGTTTGTATAAGGCAAACAAAAGGAGTAACTAACCAGTCGAATTACCATGACTACTCACACCCATTTTAAAACAATGTAATTTAATGGTGTTTCATAGTCTGAAGGATTTTTTATTTAACTTTTTTGTGTGAATATAGGTAATAAGAGGGGGGGGGAGAGAGAGAGAGAGAGAGAGAGAGAGAGAGAGAGAGAGATCTTCCTTATGTTTACACATTTATTAGTGGAAATTTTTGTAAGAAAGACCCTCAAAACATGGACTCCACAAAGACATGGTGATACTTATCTTTGCCTTTACTCTTGTTCTTCATTCTAATACTTTAAAACGATCACTGATCCTCATTAATACCTTGCTCTCTAATAAAAACATGCTATCAAACTTTGTGACTCATTATGTACTTCATTCTAATTAAATTTACAATATTGAGTGTGGAGAACAACTGTGTATGTACCTACATTGTACAGAGAAGAGGCAAGGCTTGAGGAAGGAAGCACTGGTGAGCAAAACGTTGATGATCTACCTATTTAAACTAGATGCAGTCCGATTAATAAATTTTACAAGACTTTCTCCAGAACTTGGCTTATCCAGGAAATCAGTTACCTTTGAGATGGTACAGGTCGTTGTTTTTGTTTTTTATCATGTTTAGCTACTCAGTCTCTCTAGCAATTCTGAAATCTAGCATTTCCCGAAATCAGCAACATGGTGAGTGGCATTCCATTTGTCCACATCTACCTTCCCACCAGGTTACATTATATCCATTTTAGTGGCTTTCTATGCATCTTTGCAATAGTTTTCAGATTTCAAAGAATATTTTTGAAATGCCCTCCGTGTAAATCTATGCATGTGTGGCACTGTCACTCCATCACATGTAAATGTGGCATATCATGTACTGTTGTATTTAGTTTTTAATAACCTATGAATGATATTTAAACTATTAATTATGACCTTTTGCAGGATTATCTGTTTGACTCGAAACAGCTTACTGATGGTGCACCACCAAATGATCGAGGCTGTCGCTTCTGTGGCAAAATTGGCCACATACAGAAAGACTGCCCCAAAAAGAAGGTCAACATGGAAAAGAGAGAAAAGAAGGAGCGACAGAAGGATCGGAGGGATATGTCAAGGAGTTCTAATATAGAAGATGAAAGGGAAGAATCAAGAAAACTAGTGGAAGGTGCATCCAGTGAGGAAGTAAAGGAGAATCCAGATGAAGAAAGAAAGAAGAAAGGACAGGAAATATCCACTGAGACTGCAAGGGGAGGGACATCATCTAGCAAGTCTTCTGAAGGTAATTTAGTATTTAGTATTCCTCTTAAGATGATGATAGAGCATTGCAAAAAATGGGAAAGTAATGAACAGTACCAATTAGATGGAGAGAACTTACTAGGAATGAAGAGATATCCTGCTGAGTCCTTTGATGAAGGAAAGCTGGAAAAAGGAAGAGTGGTGTGTCATATTGTTCCACTTCAAAAACAGGAACAGTTTGTGTGGACTTTTGATTTTGAAAGAGCCAGGAAAAGTACTCCAGATAAAAAGCCAATGTTTATTCATTCTTGCTATGGATATATTTCAAAGTCTGTTGCAACTATATCCAAGAATTCTAAGCAAATCAAAGATAATGACAACAGTGCCCTAGTTACAGATTCCCCTGAATTACCAGATAATATAGGGGAGAGTCTATTACTAAAAATGAAAGAAGTGGCAGAAGAACGTAGAGAAAAGAAAATGAAGAAAAAATTAAAAATCCGCGTTAAGAATCCGATGGGTGGGTATTATTATAGAAAGGTTAAGAAATCTAAATTGCAAAACAAGGGTTCAAATCAGTCTTATAAGATGCCAAAAGCAGGTGATCATGGAAGTCAGAAAGGGTCAAGTAAGTATCACATATCACCAGCTTCCTTGAGAACAACTGATATGACCATCAAATCATCAGCACAACTTTACTCAGAATTTTGCCAGAATGCTTGCAGCTCAAGTGAGGAAGACACCTTTCCTACCCGTTCAGTAAGAAGAAAGATCAAACCAAAGAGCACTCAAGTAAATTCAAATTCTGCACATGATAGATTATATAGTGATAATAGAAGCACAGGTAAAGGTACAGAAGTAATAAGAACAAGAATTTTCACAAATAGGGAAGCAGCTATAAAAGCTAAACATCGGCCATCTCTTAAACTTACGCACAATCTTGTTGCTATTGGTCCAGAAAAGGAGATTGTTACAATATCTTCTAATTCACCAAAGACCAACCAAGTAACTTTGTGTAACACAGATGAACAATGTGATTTACCTCAAGCCATAGCTCAGTTGAATTTAACACAAGAATCAACCTCAGCTAAGAGCAGCGTGACTTTATCTAAGAATGGCATTGAGCCTCATACAACTTTAGTCATCAATGGTGCTACAGAGGGTGCTCAGACCCACAAAGCTAGACACAAACCCAGAGCAAGAAAAGGAAAGAGGGGAGGCTCTAAGTTTTGGTCTGATGAGAGTGTTAACAAGAATGGGAATCCACGGAATCCAGAATAGGATAATGCTGGTCAAATACTAAAATTCTGGCAACTAGAGCTCCTGGGTATTGTTGAACTAACAGGGCTTGTACATAAAATGGTGACTTAAAAGCATCTCTAGTATCTAAAACAGTTAGTGTATGGTATTTGTTTATGTTAATGTTCTCGTGGTACTTGTACTTCTCTTAGAATATATAGCTGAAGTTAAATGTGTGGACAAAAAAAAAAGCTTAAATTAGATTTTGGTTATGAATCGAAGCTTTCCAAGCCTGAAAACATCTTGGGTGGCTCACCAAGACGTGCCAACTTGGAGTATTGAAAGCATGGATATGAAGAACTTACTGGCAAACATAACTGCTTTGTTGAGAAGTCATCATAAATTGGATGAGTTTTCTAACATGGCCACAACTATATTCATGTTTATGGACACACACGAATATACACTTAACAGGGCCACAAATGTTTACCATATTGTCATCAAATGCAGAACATGCTTGGACCCAGTGCAGCATGCTTTGACGAGTCTGGCTAAGTTATTGAATAACAGAATCACACAAGATCAAGGGCTTTCCAATAGCGACTGCAAAGATACGAGAGAGAAATGAGGACAGTAACATAACACAAAACATCCTCTGTGCCAGCCCAGTAAACTGACCTGAATGTTGCAGTAAATTTAAATGCTCCCATGATTTTTACTGGATTCATAGAGCCAAATCAGCAATTATTGAAGTATCATTGACCAGCTTCCATTGTATGCATCATAAGTATTTGTAAAAAAAAAAGTTGATTTTGATTTCAGTGGCCCATGTAAAATATATGTTGAAGCCAGGTATCAGAGCGGACAATTGAGTGTGCGTTACCCCACAGTTTATAGACAATGTTTGCTCAATATGAAATAAGATTCAGGAATTTCTGGCAATTTTAAGAGTTATTCATCATACAAGATTAATTGCTAAACCATGACTAGATATTTTATGTATTGAATAAGTGGACAGTCCTGTAGCTTGAAATATGTTACAAACTGAATGTCTCAGAGTGTATGATGTAACGTGTTTTGCCTCTTAGGTTCTCAGAAGTGCAGTTTTTGCAACTCATGACTATATTACTCTTTAACCCATTGGGCTTCAAAAACTAATAAATAAGAATACATTAATAAGTATATAATGGTAAGTGTGATCTCATATTAGGTCATTGTTAGTGTTATGATAATTGAATGCTATTGTTTTAAGAATTTGTGCTCAAAGTCTTTTGGGGTAGTATATATATATATATATATATATATATATATATATATATATATATATATATATATATATATATATATATATATATATATATATATACATATATATATATATATATATATACATATATATATATATATATATATATATATATATATATATATATATATATATATATATATATAAACAAATAAATAACACATACACACACACGCAAACACACACACACACACACACACACACACACACACACACACACACACACACACACACACACACACACACACACACACGCCCATACACGCCCATACACACCCATACACACACATACACGCCCATACACACACATACACACACATACACACACACACACACACACACACACACACACACACACACACACACACACACACACACACACACACACACACACACATACATGCACATACATGCACACACACACACACACACACACACACACACACACACACACACACACACACACACACACACGTGCGCGCGCACACGCACACACGCACACACACACGCACACACACACGCACACACACACGCACACACACGCACATACACACACACGCACATACACACACACACACACACACACACACACACACACACACACACACACACACACACACACACACTGCCGTCAACTCTTGCCCAGCACAGTAGTTAGGTTCTTGAGGCCATCATGCAAGACAAATTTTGTACCTTCCAAAGTTAAGTTTTAATAGGATACAAGAAGTTAGTTATCAGATCCTCCTGATCTCCTTATATGTGGCGATATGCACACATCCAGAGTGGCATCTCGATAAACCTTTCATAAGTGTAAAATATCTTGTCAAAAATGCATTTAAAAGCCATATTTAATGGTATATAAGATAAAACCGTACTTTAGTTTTAACAGGCAAGATCAGTGCTGATCAATTCACCAACTATATTTTATTATATTCTATAGTCTCTGATGCCTGGTTCCCTCCAGGAACGTTAACCAAGTGGATAGCCACAACAGAAGATCCTCCACCTCTCCCTGTGCACACACTCCCTCCTTGCTTGTTCAATCCCTGCCACTCTATCAGCAACTGTTTCATGCATGTACTCCTTCATCCTATCATTCCATCTTACAACTGGCCTTCCTCTCCTACTAGTACCATCAGTTTCATCAACTTTACTCTTTCTTTCCATATGACCAAACCATCTCAATGTATTTCTTTTCATCCATTCTACTACATCATACTTCACTCCATTTACACAAAGTATTGTACCACATCTTTCATACACACTTTCACCTTGAGGGTCTTCATAGCCAAGCTGCTAGCTTGGACTGAAAAAACAGGTCTATGGTGAATATGTAAAGATTTTCTTCTATAACGATTAATTTATCTCAATACCAATAGGATTACTATCCTTAATTTCTATGATATCTATTGAACGTATCACTTTCACAATGTAAATTCGAAAATCATAGTAGTGTAGAATGCTTAAAAACAACATATGCCTACAACTGATGGTCTAAATATTTCAGAATGCTGGGGAAAAAAGAGGCAGTTTGTGCAATTGTGAAGATGTCTTCAAGTTTTTTTTTTTATTAATTAATTAATTTATTTTTATTTTTATTTTTTTCCCAAGAAGGCTTATGCAGTGAGGGTTGACATCACATATATATATATATATATATATATATATATATATATATATATATATATATATATATATATATATATATCAGGCTGTTATCCCCTAAAGAGTGGTAGCCAAAACGAGGCACACATACACACACCCATGCACTCATACATATACACTCCTCTCACTTAGCCCTTGGAGGAGAGAAGTACACCTCAGGCAAACACTGCACGTCCAGTCAGTCGCGTAAATGGGGTTTGTATCCACAACAAGGTCCCAGGGCTTACCCCTGCCACTTCATGGAATATATATATATATATATATATATATATATATATATATATATATATATATATATATATATATATATATATATATATATACACATTTATAT